>BPLS01028107.1:82919-102023 GCA_019656275.1 Rhododendron kiyosumense
ACATGACAAAAACAATGAAGCCGACACAGAAAGCTATGAACTTCCACAGAGAAGCAAAATACTGGCGTCTCACGTGTATCAATTTTTTTCTTTTTAGCTATAGGGGATAACACACCACATTTCAAGCACATTTTTCTCAAATACACTTTCTCCATTCTCTTCAAAAATTAACTTTCACATAATTAACTTGTCATTCTCAAGACCCAATATGGTTGGTGAAGCTTAACAAAAAAAAGGATTATGCAAAAGGCACAAAGTAGCATGCAAGGGATTAGTGTTTAAGAAAAAGAAACGAACCAGCTTCTCAAAGCACAAATATGGCCTACTATCATCTCCTAAGGGCAATACAACCATGTAACTTTTCATTCTCAAAAGAAGAAATAATAGGCATATATGCATTAAGTCCCAATACTTGATGACAAAGATATTGAGATCGACAATGATTAAGCTTCCTTTTTTTTTTTAATGACAAACAAAAGAATTTGTGTGACACCACTCCAAAGGAAGGTAAGGCACTAAAGCTTCCATTGGCATAAGTCTCCACTAATCTAGTCATTGAAAGCACTCAAGTCACAACTCACAAGCAGTCAAGGTCCAAGAAACGTGCAATGCCAAAATGCTAAAAGTGTATGCCAGGATAAATTCTTATCGCCAAGCTAGTAAAAAGAACTATCATGCAACATAAATATTCAAGGATTGCCCACAGATTCTTAGCACAAGTAACCAACAAGTAAACATTGCAATCTCCAAGTCTCAAGTAGAAAGGATCCAACAAGTATTTTTTAATTTTTTTTTAACAAAAAGCAAAGTTACCCATCCACCAACGGCACTGTCCGCAGTGACAGCTCAAACATAAAAAAAGAAAAGACAAATCAAAGAAATAGATGAGAGATATCACCTCACGTAAAAGCAACAAAGGGTAAGGCAAAAGAAAATTTGGAAGTCATCCCCCAACTTGAAGTGTTGAACCTGCAGTTTGTTAGTATACAAATAAAAGACACCAGTACCACCTGGCTCATGTTATCCGGGTTCCCATAGATAAAAATAAAAGAAAAACAAATACTCTACCAAATCTTCACGCGATCAACGTATCATACTTTTCTTCCCATACCTCACCAGTGGGGCAAGGAGCAGGTGGCTATAAAAGACCATTATGCTATTTTTGTTTCTGTTTCAATTTCCATTTTTTTTTTATAGATTTTATTGCTTGACAAGAAATAAAAGAACAAGAATACAAATATTGTGCCCAAAACCCATGTCAATGATGGGTACCCCTATTGCTAGGAGCCGGGTCCACTTCTCAGTGAAGAGAGTGATACGCAAAAGCTACCCGTCAGAACTTAAGACAATGGGGCGCCCAGCGGCTCAAGAATTGGGTTCCAAGCCACACCATACACATCATCTACCGCAGGCATCTTTATCAAACTCCCTACCTTTGGAGAATCTAAGAATGACGCCTCCTTGGCGGTTAAGGCTATCTTCAGAGGATCCTTATACAAAATACCATCGACATACTCTTGCACCAACGTGTCGATCAAATTCACCTCATACACTTTCTTATCATCCTCGACTCGGCTATCGACATTAAACACATTCACCTCTATTTTCAAGTCCCCAAAGGACATTAGGACTTGTCCAGTTTTACAATCCATGACAGCACTGGAAGTGGCTAGAAAAGGACGGCCAAGGATGATAGGAGTCTTCTCGAAAACCTCCGGTATTAGACAAGTATCCAGGACAATAAAGCCGACAGGAAAAAGAAACTCGCCTACTTGAATTAAAACATCCTCCACTATCCCCTTTGGAATTCTCACAATCTGGTCAGCCAACTATAGAGTGACTGGTGTGGCTCTCAGATCGCCAAAGCCAAGTTTCAAGTATCACTACAACCCGGAAGGCCTATTGCGAGGAAATATGGCGAGGAAAAGAGATTTCGTCGCTAAAAGTACACAATCTACGAGGAATTTCAATTTCGTCGCTAAAAAGTTACATTTAGCGAGGAAATTAAATTTCCTCGCCAAAAAGTTACATTTAGCGAGGAAATTATTATTTACTCGCAAAAGGGTTACATTTAGCGAGGAAATAATAATTTTCTCGCCAAATGTAACCCTTTTGCGAGGAAATCTGTTTTCCTTGCTAAATGTAACATTTTGGCGAAAAATATTTTGTCACCTTTTTTAAGACTCATTAATTTTTTTTATATGTAAGTCATTATTTATTATGTTCATGTATCTTTAATATCACGATGGTAAGGAATAATCAACTACATAGTTCAATATCGTAAGCAAATTTATTAAAATAAAAAAGTGATAAATGGAAAAAAATAGTTTCCTCGCCAATCACATTGAATTGATGAAATAAAAAATATGTTTCACACGAATTATATGAATTCACTTTTCCCCAACTAAAATTAATTGTTAACAATGTTAGTATGTTCAAATTGTACTAAAATTTATTGTTTGAATACAAAATTTTTTAAGGACATGCTAAAAAAAAGTTCATCCCATAGTTATTGTCAACCAATCAATGCAAATGATCAGTTGACCAAGAAAAGAGGTCCTCTCACAAGCAACACACTGTTGCTCGCTCTTCAACTAAATCCAAGTACAAGGCTATTGCGGATGTGGCCGCCGAATTAACTTGGATTCAGTCGCTCCTCTTCGAACTTGGTCTGTATATCTCTGCCACTCCATTACTGTGGTGTGATAATATATATTGGTGCAACATTTCTTACAGCCAATCCCGTCTTCCATGCCCACACAAAGCATGTTGAAATTGATTATCATTTTGTGCGTGACAAAGTTGCTCGGGGTGATTTAACCGTCCAATACATTAGCACCAAGGATCAAATTGCCGATATTTTTACACAAAAGGACTTGCGTCTTCCCGTATTCGGACACTACGTTTCAATCTGGACATAGGGATTCTAAGTTTGTGGATGAATGATGTGCTTTTCAAAAAAAGAATTCAGGGGATATATGGATTGCTTTTCGTAGAGATAACTGATTATTAATTCATAAAAAAAAATTAATGAAAAGCTAAACAAAGGATAAAGTACTTAATAATTGAGAAATGTATTTTCAAAATGTCACTAATCTATTTTTAAAATATGTAAGGTTAATTAACCCATTTAAAAAGAAACATAACAAATTATTACTATTGTAATATTGTAGTTGAGTTAAAATTGTTATGGGCGCATTTACACAATAAGAACAAATTAACGCAACAAAAAAAATATCGTATTTGCAGAAATTTAAAGTGCTCAAACTAATTTAGGCACTACAAAAGGTTACTAAACTTAGAGAGAATTAAAACGAAGTATAAAATAAACAAATTTAGAAAGGTATAAAGATTTATTAAAGATATATAACAAAACATTAAATTATAAAAAAATTCAATAAAAGCGAATAATGTTAATGATTTAAAAAATAAGTTTAAAGAAACACTACAAATGGACTAAAATTAGAGAGAAATGTTTAAAGAAACAAATTTAGAGAGGTGAAAGAATGTACAAAAGGGTTATATATAAAAAAGGCAAAGGTTTGAACTGGAAATGAAGTTGGTGTGATGGATGGAGTGAATGCCTCCATACAGGAGGCCTAGGTTCGAAATCGCGCGGAAGCAAATGAGCTAGAGAACTACCTATATATTTTTAGTTTCAAGAGTTTTAGCGAGGAAAAATTTCCTCGCCTAAACTATAATTGGCGAGGAAAAAATTAGTCTAGCGAGGAAAAATTTCCTCGCCTATTTTGTTAACATTGTATTAATCTAGTGAGGAAAAGCTATAGCGAGGAAAAAATTCCTCGCTAATTGGGTCAGAATTTGCGAGGAAATTTTTTTCCTCGCAAATTCTTTTGCGACAAGCCTTTTGCGAGGAAAACGGGCGAGGAAAAACTTCCTCGCAAATACATTTTGCGAGGAAATCAGCCTTTTAGCGAGGAAACTAAATCCTCGCTACAAGCCTTTCATGTTGTAGTGTATACCGAATACGGGAGCAAGTTGACACTTGTTCCTAAATCCAGCAAAGCCTTACCGAACTTTTGACTTGCGATAGCTATGGGAATGATGGGACAACCGGGGTCCTTACGTTTTATTGCAATATTAGCCTGGAGGATGGAGCTCACTTGCTCCGTCAAGAGCACTTTGTTCTGACTCTTAGTCCTCCGTTTTGAAATGCACAGATCCTTCAAAACTTTCGTAAACTGAGGAATGACATCAATGGCTTCCATCAACGAGATAGGAAACTGAACTTTCTTGAATAACTCAAGAATCTGGAAGTTCACATTGCCCTTAGGTTTTGCCACCAAGCGATGGGGATATGGAGCAATGGGTGGCGACGGAGTCGTGGGGGCTGCAGGGGCAAGCACCGCCACTTCAGAAAATTCTAACTCTTTCTTTTTCTTAAGAACTCTTCTCAAGTCTGGGATGACTGCTGGTGCAGCTACCGGCACCGATGGTGGAACCAATTTTTGCTTTGGAGGAATATCCTTGTCGATCACCTTCCCACTTCTGAGAGTTGTGATCGCCTTAGCCTCTTCCAGACTGTGGTTCAAATTACTTGGGCCAGAAGAATTGCCCACAAAATGGGTATCGGCGGCATTAACTAGAGGTTGAGAAGGAAACTTTTCCTTTCTCCTACTGGACTTGACCAACTGCCACCGTCAACTGGGTCAATTGGGTCCTAATGTCCCCAATCACCTGCTTAGTCTACTCAATGAAGCTAATTTGAGACTGCATGAGAACCTTCATCATCTCATCAGTCTGCTTATTCCGTGGGGAATGGTTTATGCCTGGGGGTGGTCCAAAAAAAAGACCAAACCCCTGCTGATTTTGAGGTGAGTAACAAAATTGGGTCATTTGGCCTTGAGGAGGCTAGAATGGCTGAATTTGCTGCTGATGTGGTGCCTGGGGTTGCACCAGGACTTTTTGATCCCTTCAACCCAAAAGTGGGTTTTGGGCCCACCTTAGATTGTAGGTATTTGAATACAGGTTCCAAGGCTAGCTAATTGCGTTCACCTCAGCTTGATTACTATGGTATGCATCTTTAACAATGGAAAACGCGGGACAAGTAGTGACTAAATGGCCTGGACACTCACACAAAGCGCACACCTCCTCAACTCTCACCTCGCTCACTTGTTGGACTTGCTTAAGCTTCAACTCCTCTAATTGCCTAGCCATCTTGTCCAGTTGAGACTGGATATTACGATCTCGCATGCTCGATGGGAAAACGCCAGATCCACTGGGTCCCTGAACAGCCATTGCCCTATCACCAAGGTCAGAAGGTTCCTAACTTCGGTGTTTCTCAGCCAACTCGTCGAGAAAGTCCCACGCATCGTCCGGGGACTTGTCGAGAAAATCCTCCTCCTTACAAAGGTACTCAATTTGTTGGATCGTAGCAAAATTCAAGCGCAAATAAAAAAATGACACCAACTGGTGTTTCACGAAACCATATTGCGGCAAGGATAACAACAAGTTCTTAAACTGCTCTCAGTACCTTAAAAATGACTCACCTTCTTTTTGCTTGTATGACTGAACTTGGCGAGTCAAGTACTTCGATTTACTCTCCGAGAAATATTTCTTACCAAATAAATCTCAGAAAGCAGCTCACGTCGTGAGAGACTGTGGCTTCTGCATCCACAATCACTTATCCGCACTATCTTTGAGTGAAATCGGAAAAAGCTTAAGACAAGCATTCTCCCACTGAGAAGTGGTGGTAAGGGTACGCACCAACCCCTCGAAATAACGGACGTGCTCATACGGATCCTCATTCTCCTTCTCATAAAATAGGGGAAAGATCGACATTGTAGGTTCCAGGTTTGACAGTAAAACACTACTACAATAAACTATAAAGATCACAGTTATTGACCGTGATTATAAGTTTTTCATCACACTCTTGCTACCGTGATGGATTTGAGTGTGATTGTAAGTCACTCTCTTTTATCACGGTTATAAACCGTGATTGAAAGAGAGAAACTATCACGGCCAAAAGGCGTGATCGTTTCTCTTTTATCACCGTTACAAGCCGTGATTGTTTCTCTTGGGCGTGATCATTTCTCTTTTCTGAGTGTGATTGTATGTCACTTTAGATCACGGTCTATAACTGTGATAGAAAGTTCAAAATGATCACACCACCATAAACTGAGATGAAAAACCATTGCGTGTGATCTTTTCTTTGTATCTACTAGACCTTCTTTTCTTGTCATTGCTAAGTTTCGAACCCACGCACCCTTAGTTAATTTCCCAAGCCCTTACCAGTAAGCTAGCCAAGAACTTCTGTTAGATTAGGAAAACAAAAATATTTATACTTACTTCCTAAAATGAGAAAAAAAAATTCTCTTAAAATTTGCTGAAATTTTTTGAATGCAATTAACATGATATTAAAATAAATAAAAATACATATATAAACAATGTTTAAAAAATTTTAAAAACATGACAATAGATTTTTTGCCAGTCAAAAATTAGTTGTTGTCACCAAAAGATTTTCTTGGGGCGAAAAATTTAGTTTTAGATAGTAAATTTAGTTGACAATAGTATTTTTTGTTGTAGTGTGCGCTTTGTATTTTTATAAAAATTATCACAACCTGCAGATTGTAACATTATGAACAAACTTTATATTTTTTTTTTATAAACTAACCATTCAACATGGATTTTGTGTTTATATTAAAATTTAATTTCAATGGTGGCTTCTCAATTGAAATTTAATCCTTTTCAGATAAGGCTAAGCCATAATAATATAATTGCTTTTTTACCTAATGTGTCGAACATATATTTGGAAGACATCCGAATAACTAAATTTCACTACTACAATAAATCATAAAGATCACGGCTCACCCATGTGAAAATCGGGCACTAGTGGAACAGTCTATCCGTCCGCCGTCGAAGAAACAATTGGACACTAGTGGAATCGAGTTGTGGGATTTGCCTTGTCTTTCTCTCTCGATCTTTTTGGGCGTGAAGATGAAGATGAAACGTAGAAATTTTTTGGAATGAGTGTAATTAGAGCTTATCTTCTTACCTTTTGTAAAAAAAAAAAAAGAACAACTTTTTAAAGTTCTTAAACGACTTCGTTTTTCTCACATAACTTTTCAAAGTCTGCCTAAATGAGTACCAACCTGCCTACGTGAAAATTCAGACTGCGTGCCTAAATAGGTAGGCTTTTTATCTCGCCGCAAGAGTGAGATCATTTATCTTATTTTTTTCCACGTTAAAGTTTTTTATCACACCACAAGGGTGAGGTCATTTCTCTTTTATCTCGCCACAAGAGCGAGATCTTTTATCTCATTTTTTTCCGCCCTAAAATCTTTTATCACACCACAAGGGTGAGATCTTTTCTCTTTTTTATCACGCCACAAGGGTGAGGTCTTTTCTCTTTTATCTCGCCACAAGAGCGAGATCTTTTATCTCATTTTTTTTCGCCCTAAAATCTTCTATCACTCCGCAAGGGTGAGGTTGTTTTTCTTTTATCTCACCGCAAGAGTGAGGTCTTTTATTTTGCGCTGAAACCCAATTTTTATCTCAGTTTTGGACTTAAACTGAGATAAAAAATTTTAAGCACCACTTTTTATCACACTTTCACTGAAACAGTGATCTTTATGAATCTCCTTAGTGTGACGCATATCTATTATTGTAGTAGTGAAAGCATTGCGTGCCTCCACCGTCTTTGTTGGCAAAACAATTGGTCCGAGAGGAATGATCCTCTCCGAATGCATGTGCTCACGTATCGGCTTCTGCTTTGTCATTAGTGTTTCGATTACTAAATCGACAAAAAGGTTGTCGATATTAAAAGACTCAATACTGGCTGACACTTCCTAAACTACGGGGATCGACTCTCTATCTATGGAGACTAGACGCTTGGTGTTATCTCGGTAGTACTTGGGCTTCAGAGGTGATTGATTTCCTACAATAGAGGATTGCTTAACTCTACCTATGATAACTCAAAAAAAAAAAAAAAGAACTAAAAAGAAAACAAATAACAAAATAAATAAATAATTATCCGAATTCTTAACACATGTTACTGTCCCCGGCAATGGCGCCAAAAATGCCTTGACGATTTCTTAGTCCTAAATAATGGGTTGCCCCAAGCGTAGGGCGGAGACCGACGTAGCATAATATCCGGTAAGTTCGGAGTCCAATCCATAGAAATGGTGATGTGTGTTGACTAAAAACTCGAGTTGCTATTAATTAAACTGGTTTTTAAGTAGCCACCCCTTGTCGATTGATTGGGATTAACTAAAATCTAGAAATTGATTGTATTTTTTAGATAATTAACAGGAGGTACAGTCGTAGGATTCATAGTACTTGCAACCAATTCCGAACTTATTTGCTCCGTTCGGTGTTCTTAAAAATATTTGATTTTAGAGAGAAAAAGCTACCCCGAAAGATGCGAACCTTTGTGGTCGCTGTTTACCCACGCGCAGCGAAAAATGGGTTTTGGACCCCCGTTCCTCGGTTCATATAGGCTCCGATGATACACGGGTTCGTCCAACGAATGTTCTTTAGTAACCTAAAATTGCTTTTGCATTATTATTCCAAAACAGGAGCAGAACATGTCCGACCTGACCACAATGTGCTAATCGGCCCGTGATCCTACCTTTATGACTACTCACTCATTATTAAACAAGAAGCAAAAGAAACCCTAAATTGAAACATACTTCTATTACATGATATAGAAGATAAATAAGAGATCCAAACCAAACAAAAACAGATGAACAACTTTTATTGAGAACAAACATTAAAACAAATTACCGAAGTGCGAATAATTAAACAAAGCAACAAAAACTTGGAAGGAAAAAGATAAAAAAAGATCCCGTCTGCCCCCGTTCTTTCTTCGTCTGTGGAAATGCGATCGTAGCCCCTGAATAGTCCATACTTCATGCAAGGACCAATTATTGGTACATCAGCACTACGCCTCATATTATTATACTTTACTATTCACACAGATGACTACTTTTGCTATATTTACTACAACTGACTACACCGTACAATCTGACTACACCGTACAATCTAAACAGGACATACCAATCTCCACTCGAAACCCTTTTCCTCCTCCTTTTATATGCTGTAAAATAGTTCCCCAGCCGGGCCCAGCGTGACCTCATGGGCACACCTAGTAAAGAAGCTGCCCAATTGTCATAACCCAATTTCCAGTGCATCTCTATTGTAGTGAGGACTTTTATCCCGTGCATCTCCTTCATTTATTTAGGAGCTTGATAAATTTCATCGGCCTGATTTTGCTTTGACACCAAATAGATTTCAAATTTGCACTTTAGCTTTAAATGTTATCCATCGGCATCGAGAGTTCTGAAATGCGATTATCAAATATCAAATTTCAAGTAGCGCGCTAAATAAACATAACAAGTCTAAGTTAGAGGTCGTAAATATGTATATTTACGCACCTATCAATACCCGGAGGCTGCTAGTAACTATGTAGAGATCACCATGACCATGGTATCAAATTCACATGCTTGAATTGGACCCAATAGAAACCGGAAAGGGTCTAACGTCCAAGCATGTCAATGACTGTTTGGAAGTTTGAAAGGTTTCGAACTTGTATGCAAACTCGGATACGATGTTGAAGTAAAGCCAAATGGAGCGATTGCGCTTGAACAGGTTGAACAAATCTGCACAACCAGAAGTTTACAAGCATGACTTTAAATTACAGATCGAGACACAACTATGTTTAGAACCGTTGGGAACTGTCCAGACACAAATTTGCATCTCTTTCATTATAGCCATCCACTCATCATAAACAAATTCATGAGAGATGCCCCCAATATTCTACTTGAAAACCATGACAAAGTCATAAACAATGGGGGGCAGGAATGGAAACCCATAAAGGTGCACACTAGTTATAGATGCACACACAAACACACTAGTTATAGATGCACAATATCACTTCCAACAACACCATCAATATATATAGATGCACACCCAAATTTTGACCCACTTGATTTATGAACCCCATCAGATCTCCTCGTTTCATAACAGCTACATTAGCATTTTTTACCGAAATCACGGGCGAATCCAACCAAGGTTATGACAAAAGCAATGAAGCCGACAAAGAAAGCTATGAATGTCCATGGAGAATCAAAATACGTGCGTCTCACGTGTGCCATATTCTTCGGCCAAAAACACTTGCTATACTCCGTGGCTTCGCTGCACATGTCACGAAAGTATTCGCCTACCTCAATTTCCTTGCATAGCTTGTTAAATAGATCGGTGGCGTCCCCGGTGGGACCCAAGCAGTTCTTCAGGACTCCAGCCTTTTCGAGCACTTGGATATCGTTATCAGACTTCACGAGCATGTCCATGATGTCCGCATAGGACGAAACGTGTTGCGAAACGTCAGGACAGCACTGTTCAAGGGCAATAAGGTTCCTGAGGTATGACTCCGTTTCGTCGTATATCGCGAGTGGTGGGATTTCGAAACGAGCCCTACGACACCACCAAAATAGGCCTTTAGGTTCACTAAACTTGAACTTGAACAGATCGTTTCCTGCATCAGGAACAAACTTGACTCCTGCATAGACCAGTTCTGAAGCCGAAGGCATTTCTCCATAACTACAATTTTTCTGTTTTGTTTGATCGTGAGGATGGCAACTTTCATGTATGTTATGGAGGATATGATAGTACTTGGCAGTACGGTGATCACTATTACCACTTTGAACTTCTTCTTCTGCTGCTTCTGTACAACAAAAAATACCACTTTGGACTTCTTCTTCTTCTGCTGCTGCTGTTGTACAACAAAAAATCCTAATGACATACTCTCTGGGCATGAATACTTCTTTCTTCTTGTTGGAATGTTGTACTGGCCTTATCCTTTTGAGATAGCACCACCGCACATAAATGGGAAGCGACCAGTTATTGTCTTGACGATTCGGGATCTGATCCACAATGAGATGGAATAATTTCTCAAGCACAAAGAAAGGAATCTGGTTCTCGAGGAGTACCAAGTCTGTTTGCACTTTGCTTAACGTCAAACTGTTTAAAAAAATAGGATCTCTTTCTGGTACCTGTTTTTTGAAATGCAAAATCATTAATTAAATTTGTATAGTCTAGTTTATTTGACAAAATATTTAGACTAATTTGATACTTACAACTTCAACAAAAGTAAAGAAGCTAGCTAACGCGACGAAATCTGGGGACAGAATTATTTTTCCTTGCAAATCGTACACGTTTGGCGAAGGATTTTATTTATTATTATTTTTATTTATTTATTTTTGGGGGGGGGGTGGGTGCAGATGTCGGGTTATTAAAAAAACTAGCAAAGAAAGAACATTTCACTGCAAATATATTGTATCCTTTCAATGATGAAACGTAAATTTTGTGGATTATATTTTTTTTGTTCCACGCAAATTGTACACATTAGGTGAGGAAAAAACTTTTCCCATGTTTTTGAAATTAAAGCAAATGATTAACGACGAAATTAATTCCCCACCAACTTTACTTTGTGGCTGAGAAAAAACACATTTGATCGCATTTTCTAGTAATTGGCAAGAAATAATATTCGTTTGCACAGGTAGATTACAATTAATTGTACTTCACGAGGAGGTATAAAGGGATAATCCCTTTTAAAAACCAGAATTCAAAAATATTAGTATTTTCATATGTGGTTCAATTACAACGGTTGTCACCTACATGCACCATATATATGAAGAACAGATTTTGCCAGCAAAAAATGTCGTGTTTACAAGAATTAAACTTGCGCAAAAAAGCCTATATACTACGAAAGTATTGAAAAAGGTAAAGAGAATTGAAAAAAAACCCAGATGTCAACTTATAAAAGAGCTGATGCTTTAGCTTCCTTACCTCAAAGGTACGACATCTGTAGAGAAATTCGAGGATGAAACAACCATCGACCAACTTCATTTCCTCATCTAGTGTAACTTCTTTTGCGTAGCATTTCTTTGCATCTTCTACCAATGTCTTCAATTCCGCTAAACATTCCTGCAGAACCGTGAGCTTTTTCTGCATTGCTAATTCCAACTGGTCCTCCATTCCTGCGGTCAGTCGAGAGAATAGGTAATTTGTGTAGCTCATTTTGACGTGTTGCAAGGGTGTTTGGAGGTGTTCGTCTTCTCGGTGAAGAGGGCCATTAGCGAAGAGGCGAGGGGTGTAGGCTCTTTCGTTCAGCTTCCGAAGATCTTCGGGCACCCTGTAAATGCAAGCTAAGGAGAAGAAGGATTCAGCTTTCTGGTCACCTTCATCGATTTTTCCAGCGACTGTGTATGTAAGCTGCTGAAGATCCTTCGCATAGTCGTTCTCCCCTTCACTCATTTCAGTTGGGTGGGTTTCCATTTGATCAATGAAATCATGAAGCAGTTGTGTTATACCTTCTGGATTTTCTATTTGGGTTTGAGCTAAGCACAGACCCCGGCCATCTATATATGGAAGGCTCACAGTTTAATATAGAAAATAAGTATCATTTAAGAAATTACTAATTTCCTAGTAATTACTAATTAGTAATTTCATTTATCCCGTACAAAATTATATTGACGGCTAGAATGATTATATTGACCGGTAGCTGGCCTGACCATCAAGACTTGGACAACTGGTTTGCATTAATTTCCTAGTAATTTCATTTATCACGCACAAAATTAATTATAGTAGTAATAAGTTTATTCTTCTGTTACTTATAAAAAAAAGAGTTTATTCTTCTGTTACCTATAAAAAAAAGTTGGTTCTTCGGTTAATTTTCACACATCACATAACTACTGCAAAGTAGTCAGTTACAGAGGTACATCCTACACGCACTTCAATAAAAAAATCGAATTAGGTAAAAAAAACTTGTAATTATTAGGAAGTTAACATAAATTATCAAACAAATGAATTGCTTAAATTTAGGAGTCCGACTATTCACAAAGGACAAAGCCTTCAGATATCCACTCAAGTTCAAGTAGTTTTTTGTAAAATGTTCTACTTCGTAACAAAAAGAGTCTAAGAAAATAAAAATTCAAAATATCTTGTAAAGTGAGCAAATTTTTCTCTCACAAGTCACAAATTGTTTGTCCCTTTTATTATTTTTTAAAGACAAATCAATAAATGATGGAAACATAGACTGCTCGTCGTATTTGGAATGATTGCTAACGATTCCTAAAGAGAAACAAACCGCTCGCGAAGCTTGGAATAATTTCTGACTATTAATCCTAAAGAGAATGAAGAACATTTCCTCATCGATTCCTAATTTGGAGAGGAAGGAAAATATGTACTCTTCAAAACTTTCTAAACTTTTTTTTTCTTTTGCAATTTTTATCTGGATTTTCTTATCCCAAACGTGTAGGTGAACTCTTATAATTCATGCATCTTTCTATTCAATTCCTTTTCTCTTGTTTCAAGTTTTGTGAAATTATCATCTAAACCACTCATCAAGTTTGGAATGATTTCTAAAAATAGACCGCCCATCACGTTTAGAATGCATTCCCAAAGTGAGAAAAGAAGAGAGCGAAAAAAAAATTCACTATATATTAGATTCCTAATCTAGAAAGAGGAAGGATAATTTTGTCCGGATGTCTATTTCCATAGCACCATTCACCAGCAAATGGCTCAACCAACAATTAAAACCGAACAGTAAATGATAGATTGATAGATAAGGAAAGGAAGAAAAAGATGCATATATAAGAGAAACCACATATTTTGGCTGAAATAGTTGCAGAAAGTAAAAAAGCAAAGCCCCAAATAACTTTTCATCTAGCCCATTCCCTCACTCTTACTTGACATACTAAAGACCATATACAACTGTAAGGCTGACAAAAGGAATATAGCAAGAAGAACCTTCAAACGAACAAGGCTATTTTTTTTGGGAAAAGTGTATATTAAAGAAAAAGGCGACTAAAATTAACATCACAATTAATTTAGTAGTTCCGAAAATCATCTAACTCAAGATCATACTATACATAAGTCACCGAGGTCGTAAAATGAGAGGTCACCCGCGAAGTGAACTTCAACCAATCCTCGAGAGGTGCGTATGTGCAAGATGTACCTCAGGCTCCGGCAGTAACTTCTCGTTGAGTGTTACTTCTTCAGAAAGCGCATCTCCACCACTTGGTTCATTCCTGGAGAGTACCATCTACATGCACTAGTCATTAAGAGAGAAAGGGCAAAGAATGAGACGAGAGAATTAAAAAGACGGGAACCCCAACGGGCCGGGTTTCCCTCACGGTTTGCATGTTTGTGAGTTGTCTTTCTCTAAATTTATGTATGAATTGAAGAGTATTAATTTGAATTTGTATGAAGTTTCTTTCCCACCGACTTTTTTGGTGGGTTGTTTGTCGTACATTTAGGTGAAAATGGCCTGCAGCAATGAAGCGAGGGCGAGGGGTGTAGGCACTATCTTTAGCTTTCAAAGTTTTTCGGCCAGCTCCTCGTAAGTGCTAGCAAAAGGGGAGATTGCGTTTTTTGGGTACCTTAATTGACCGATATCTTCATGGATGGTCGCCATGAGGCCCTGAAAAGCTAGCTATATATAACCTGCTCATTTTCATTTTTTGTTGGGTAGAACTGCTTTTCATCACTCAAATCAACAAACAATATATTTGTTATACTGTATGTAGATCACCACCAGCACCTGCACCATAGTATTGAATTCACAAACAACAGTAATATACTTTCAAAATACTACAACACACACCTGATTACACACCCAGTCTCTCAACTCATAAACAATGGTTCCCAAGGGAATCCCACGACTTTCTCTCTCTCGCACACACATACAATCACCAAAACACAGTACTTATCTATAGATGCAATTGCCGTCCTATTTTGCAAATGGGAAGGAAGAAAAGTAAAAATGGAAAAGGGATAAAGTTCACCACTCAAGCTATGAGCCCAACGAGATATTGATTAATACCACCCGAGAATTTAATGAGGAATGCAGGGCTGAATAAAATGGAAATACTCGCCACTCTAAGGAATCCACCTAACATAAAAGAGTAACCAACAAGATATATAAACTTCTTTTTTTTTTTTGGGTAACTTAGCTTGAAATAGAAAAAAGGCTAACCGAATATACAACCTACAAGGGGCATACCCAAGGAGTAAAAGAAAAAAAAGAAAAAGAGAAAATCTAAAAAACCTAAATAACATATATCAGATATCCAATAACGCTCAAAGCACACTTCAAAAAAGCAACACAAATGACATGCAAGCCTTAACTCCTTGAAGCCTTCAACATCTTTATTTTCTCTCGAAGCTTCTTCTTGGTTTCACCTCTAGCGGGCGTATGTGATGTGGAATCACCCACCACCTGATTCAAGCTTTGATGAGGGCGAATGAAATCGCCTTCCAAAGGGATCCTTTGAGACTCTCGAAAACGTGTTGATCGACGGAGAGCCATGGGAGGAAGCTCTTGTTGATTGCTACCCCGACCTTGGACGACCGGAGCAGGGTCACAAGGTACAGGATAAAGCACAACCGAATGAGGCACAGTCCTAGCATCATCTTTGTTTGTTATTTTCATAACGGCAGAGGCACCCGAATCCTCACATCTCTCTAGATCGCTAACTTCATTTGCTATAGAAGAACCACATAAAGAAGAAGAGATGGCCAAAGGAGTTCTTTTGGCTTTCTTCCTCTTCACCTCGACCCATTCATTTTTATCTCCATCTACTCTCACCTTGGCAGCTTGCTCTTGAACAACCGGGACTACTTGTCCTTCCTTCTCTATGGCAATTCGCTCTTTAACAACCGGGACTTCCTGTCCTACCGTCTCTTTGGCTTTCCACACTTGAAGGGGAAGAGCTTGGGGCTTGACTCCGGAA
Organism: Rhododendron kiyosumense; assembly: GCA_019656275.1. Classification (NCBI taxonomy): domain Eukaryota; kingdom Viridiplantae; phylum Streptophyta; class Magnoliopsida; order Ericales; family Ericaceae; genus Rhododendron; species Rhododendron kiyosumense. The sequence goes on from BPLS01028107.1 coordinate 98,675, forward strand.
GCAGTAGTAGTATGGCCAAAAATTTTGCAAATGTGGCAAGCTTGAGGTTTCCAAGGAACGTCCTCTACTCTAATTTCATATGGCTCACCATAACCCAAATTTACAACAAAGGACTTGGGAATCTCCTTTGCCGCGTCCACTTCAATACACACATGAGCAAACGTCAACCGGCTATGATCTTGTGTGAACTCATCAAGGTATAGGGGGTTACCGATATAACTGGCAATATAACTCAAACCATCTTCGGTCCATGATTCAAGGGGAACATTGTAGAGTTTAACCCATATCGGAACACTAGAGAAGGTGCCTTCACTAAGATGCATTCTAGGATGCCACTTTTTAATCACAATATGTTTGCCCCCACAGAAATATGGACCGTTCTCAAGAATGTAGTCCAAAGCTGCTGCGTCCCTAAAGTTGAACACGAAAAATCCATTGTCTAGAGTGACAACATCCTTAACGTCAATTTTCCATACCCGTTGAGCCCATGACCTAACTTGGAAGTAGGATAAACGTTTATCAACAAAGCAGCCCACAATTGCATTTTTCCATTTCAAAGCTCCATTTTCAGAAATTTTAGTTGGAATCATGACTTGACCATTCTCATACACAATTGGAAACTTCTTAAGGTGCTTACTTAGCTTTCCGTTTTTTACTAAAATCTTCCGGTTTGTCCAAGCATTAGCTTGACTTCCTGATTTGTCCCCTTGAACAAGATGACCCTGAGGAGGTGTCGTAATCACTCCTCCACCATACTCAGTTGCCTTGGCCAAGGATTTCAATCCCGGACTAGGATCAACTGTGCCGAGTTTCGGCCATACATCAATGGTAACCATCGACGCAATAGCCGCTTCCTGGACTTTGATGTCAGTGGCCACCACTGAAAAATCATCATCTTCCTCATCAATAGAGACAATTTCGACATCAGAAAAACTATGCCCATTATCAATTTGGTCGTGAAAGTCCCGTAGAGTTAATTTCTGAGCCGATTTTTGTTTACCCATGATTTGCAAAGACCCAAATTTCAAACCCTAACAAGAGTAGAGAGGGCACTTACCGTTCTGATGAGAAGAACGGAGAAGCCTAGGTGAGGCCCCCTGGAGTCATCGCTCGTTGCCAATAGCCAAATCGTTGAAGCCGAAATCGGGTGCTCAGATGCTTAGTTCCAATACTACTCATTTCATTCACCACATAGGTTTTAAAAGATAACTTGGAACATCCCTCCAAGCATAGGAAAATGAACGACTTAGTTTTTCAGGATTAGAACTCAATGAAAAATAAAGATAATTAACATTCTAAAAATTAGAAAAACTCTTGAAAACTTAAAAATTTAAAAACAACATAGAAGCATATTCCTAGAGGAATTAAAGACGTCATGAGAAATGCAAAAGACTGACTCAATACTTGTTACGAGAAAACAAGTTACTCCTAATATTATTGTCACGAAACTCCGTCGTCACGTTACTTCTTCCAACTACAACATCAATATGCACACCCAGTTGAGTTGATTGATCAACTCCATCTCTTTGTTCCCTCACAGCTGGATCCGCCTTTTTCTTTTTTGAGGAAACTGCGACGAATTCAACGAAAGATATGACAAAGGCGATGAAGCCGACAATGAAAGCTATGAACGTCCACGGAGACGCAAAATACTGGCGTCTCACGTGTGCCATTATATGCTTCGGCCAGAAACGCTTACTATACTCGATGGCTTCGATGCACGCGTCGGCGAAATAGTACTCTCCTTCAAAAACTTCCTTGCATTGGTTGTTGAACATACGGGTGGCGTCCTGTTTACCAATTTTTCCCTCGATCGAAATCGATGGAGATTTCGGGAAACAAAGCCAACAACAAAAATAAAGGCGAATGCGGCTTGTCTCCACAAACAGATTTGAGATTCCTTGCCGTATTTCAGGCCTTCATCGGAAAAGAAATGGCGAATGATTCAAATGCTATTTTTGATGGGGATGAATTGACTCGTAAAAGAAGACCGTCACCCGCCAATCTTCAAGAACGGAATCAACCCATCGATTGGGCGGAGTGGATTGATGGTTTAGTGAAGTGGGGTGGAACGGAAGAAAAATAACAAATGGACTTTGTTATTTTTCCAAAGTAGATTTACAATAAAAAAGGACGGATCCCCATCGAAAGTAAGAGAATTAAGTTAATTCTACTCCTACTCATAGTTATAACCCGAATGGGTTGGTATACAAAAATTAATAACAAAGTTGATTTGTTCAAGGAGTTTACAATGAAGCCAAAAGAGGCTATTTATAGAAAATACAATGTGTAGAAAATAACTTCCTAACTTCTCACTACTCTTCATCATCTTCCAAGTGTACAAATAACTTCCCACAAACTCCAAAGTGTGTAGGAGCATGCCACTTGTCTAAATAACTTCTCTTCAACTTAAGACAATGACAAGTGTCCTTTTAACTTCCAAATGTATAGGAGCATGCCAAGTGTCCTGCAATTTATTAAAATACAAACAAATAAAAACTAGTTATATTATTAATACGAAATAATAAAATAGGAAGCATTCCCATAAACGCCACCTTTCGGTCGATCAACAGGCGGTGAAATATGGTACAAACATGTCCTCGTCGGCACCCAAGTAGTTATACATGACTCCCTCCTTCTCGAGCACCAGGACGTCTTTGTCAGTGTTCACCAACATGTCCATGACGCACACGTAGGATGTAACGTTCTGCGAAACACCGGGGCAGCTTTGTTCAAAGGCAATGAGGTTCTTGAGGAACAACTCAGTGTGGTCGTAACTACGGATCTTCAAAATCTATTATTTCGTGTAAATTGCATTTGTTAGGAAATTATATAAAATTCCTTTTTCGCCGTTCAGAAAAAAAAGGTAATTATACAAAAAAAAACACCTCAATTAGATAATAGTAAGTACTTGATCAGAATATCTCGGTGAAGTCAGTTTATGGCCAATGGGAGCGGTAGGTTGTAGAAACTTTATGTCCATCTCAAAACCAATTGGCAATGAGTGGAGAGGTCCCAAATGTTATTAAGTGATCACCCATTCCACTCTCAAGCAATGTGGGACTCTATTTTCTTAACATCCCCCCTCACGTGCAGCCGCGTTTGAGGTCTGTCACGTGTGGCCACTTTTGGGTCCTATCATCGTGCAGCCTTTTTGCTGGTCTGTCATCGTGGGGTGTGGATTGCGAATTTTATAAAATGTGGGAGTGGAACGGGCCCCGCTCTGATACCATGTAGAAACTTTATGTCCATCTCAAAACCAATTGGCAATGAGTGAAGAGGTCCCAAATGTTATTAAGTGATCACCCATTCCACTCTCAAGCAATGTGGGACTCTATTTTCTTAACAT
>BPLS01028107.1:102033-114355 GCA_019656275.1 Rhododendron kiyosumense
AGGTGCAGGCTCGAGATGAGGTATTGGGATCCGTATGGAAGAACCTTAGTCCGCCTAAGGTAGAAATTTTCTCGTGGCTGGCTTTAAAAGGAAGGGTGGCGTCCAGATCTGTTGTCGTGAGCAAGAATATGATTCAGGTGGGTCCATTGTCGAAGTGCCCTTTCTGTGCTTTCTTCGAGGAAACCCTTGAACACCTATTTTTGCACTGTCAGTTTTTATGGAATACTTGGTCGCTTATAATGGTGTGGTGGCAGATGTTTTGAGTTTGTCCACCCTCTTTGGCGGACTTAGCAAATTGGTGGTTTGGCTCAAGGTTTAGAAATATGGAAAGGCACATTTGGGAGGTGACTTATTTCGCTACCTTATGGTCATTGTGGCTTGCAAGAAACGACCTTATTTTCAACAATACCTCAAGGTCAGCTAGCGAGGTAGAGGACCAGATAAAGACTAGGGTGGCAATGTGGATGAAAGCAAAGTTGAGGATTTTAAATCTTTTCTTCATAGTATTCGTAAGCTGAAGTTCTAATTATGGGTTTAAGGTGTAACACATCCAACCCCCGGCTAGATGGTGTGTTTTTATTCTTTGTGCTTCTTATTTCGTGGTTGAGCAAGTTCGCTCTTCCTTCTTTTCCCCTCGATGTACCCCTTTTGAGATTTATAAAATTGTTTCGTTTGACGAGAAAAAAAAATAGTAAGTACTTGATCAAAAATTTTAATTGTTGGGTGTAGAAATGGATAGTGAGAAATTGGAGGGGTTTTTTTTTTTATCAAATATTACTGATATTCGATTGAAATTCTTAGTAACTAAATAAATTAATTATTGCATAGAAAATAAGTGACTTTGATTATTGCATAGATTCCCCTCATTAAAGGTGAGGGTGAATAAAATTGCTCGTAATTCATGTATCTTTTGGTTTCAATATTTTTTTTTCAAGTTTTTTGAAATTTCCGTATAGACCGCTCATGACGTTTGGAATGATTTCTAATGATTCCTGATGGACCAGCTCAAAGCAATTCAGCCGTGCTTCAGGAAATCAGAGCTACTATGGCGATTGGCAGTCAATTAGGTATTATCTTTTGCCCTAATGATGATGTGATTCTTGGTAAAATGATAGAAAATGAGGCGCAAGAATACTCGGCCCTGCTAGAGAAGGAAGCTAGAGGGTAGCTGCTTGACCAATTCCTAGACCTAAAATAATGGGTTGCCCCAAGCGTATGGCTTAGACCGATGTAGCACAATATCCGGTAGACCGGAGTCGAATCCAGTAAGGACGGTGAAGTGTGTGCTGTGAAAACTCGGGTTGTTATAATTAAAGCGGGCTCTTAAGGTAGCCACCCTTTGTCAATTGATGGAAGATTAACTAAAATCTAGGAAATAACTATTCTTTTCAAATAATTAAAAAGGAGGTACAGTCGTTGGGTTCATAGCATTCGTAACTAGTCCGAATTTACCTGCTCCATTCGATGTTCTTAAAAATATTCAATTTTAGATTGGAAAAGATACCCCGTAAGATGCGAAACCTTAGGGTCGCTGTTTACCCATGCGCAACAGAGAATGAGTTTTGGACCCCTATTCCCCCGTTCACATGGGCTCCGACAATGCCCGGGTTTGTCCGCGGGAAGTATTTTTCAATCTAAAATCGTTTTCTTTATTATTTGAAATTAAGAGCAGTGTTCGAACTGGTCACGGTGTGCTAATCACCCCTCGACCCTACCTAAACGACTACTCACTGAACATCATACATAAAATAAAAAAAACCCTAACTTGAAACATGCTTCTATTGCGCGAGATGAAAAATAAACAGAAAAATATCAACTAATCAGAACCAGTGAATAACTTTTATAAATACCTACTATTATCAGTCCATTGGATTGATTTTAGAATTTTCCTTTAACTAACAATTTCGTGGAAAAAAATTTACCTACAACGGTTTCTCCGTCTGTTTCTTTCGGATGAAAAATGCATTTTGAAAACATAGTTGCCAATATCTGATCGATTTAAATTTTTACTTGGACTACGTACTTAACGAGACGAACGTGGCCTTGAAATATGCAAAAGTGGCCTTGAAATTAATCTGCCGATGTTTAGATCAAATAATGGGACCCCAAGGTGGGCCCCATAACGCATGCACAGCACACATCCGCAACCCTAAAAAAGAAACTGTCATATTCCGGTTGTAAGTTTATTTTGTTTCCCTACTGTAAATGTTAATCACCTTTTTTACCCCTAATCTATCTATCTATCTATTTGTTTATAGTTATTTATCAACATCCTATAGGAATGTAGTTGAAGCTGAAAAGCTCCCAACCCTCAATTCTAAATTCCTAGAATTTAGAGTTTTTTTTTTTAAAAAAAGAAGAAGAAGAGAAAAACGTGGGAGTGGGGAGAGGGGAAGAGAGAGAAAGGGGGGGACGTGGGAGAGAGAGAGAGAACTGAGAAGCTTAGGAAAAATTATTTTATGCCCCAACAGAGATACCATCACGTGATATTCCAAATTTATTTTACACCACACATATGACTTTAAGTGTACAGAGTGAGACTTTTACTAGTGTGCATCGAACATAAGACAAAAAAAATGTTAGATTATAAAAAATTAACATTAATTTTTTATACCATGCATTGAACGGGTACAATGTTTGATTTTTTTGTTACAAATTAATTTGATTTAATATTTCTTACAATCTGAGTCATCTATTTTTTAATTTAATATAACTGAATAATTCAGTTTATGATTAAAGCAAACAGAATTTGGGGACCTCATTGTAATTGCACAGACAATCGTGGCCTTGAAATATGCGAAAGTGTAGATAAGTGGGGCGCCTAACTTATCTTATTCAACAAAAAATTAAAAGGAAAAGCCAAAAATCTATATAATAAGGGAGGTCTGGGTTTGAATTCAATAGACAACTAACGCTCAGATTTGTCTCCTATATAAATCTACACCCTCCATTCTATAATGGCAAGCCCGTAAATACAAAGACTTAATTGGATGAAAGTATACAATGACAGATTTTGGTAATGGTAATAATATTCACGGGACTTTATTGGCAAAGACTTGATTTTTTTTTATATATAAAAAAAGAGGACTTGATTGACAAATACTTAATTCACGGGAAGTTTTTGAATTTTTTAATGAACAATTTTTGGTAATGAATGATTGCCAATTATTAATAATGAAAGCTTGATTGGGTTTTGATTCTCATTTTCAGTTTTGCTAAATGCATTTTTGGTAAGTTTGAACAAGTAAATGTGGGAGGGATTTTTGACATTTACAGAAGGATTAAAATGGTATGTTTGGTACTCAAAATCACAGAATAGCCAGCGACGTATTTGAAAAGAATTAATGAAAGGAAACCTAAAATACTCATTCCGATTAAAAAGAAAACATTTGGCCCTTCTAATTAAAATTCAATTCGTATATTATCTCCAAACATTTGAAATCCCATGATTTATGGGATCGGTTATAAACTGAAAAGGAGAATACGTACATATATGGTAATCCATATATAATTGAAAAGTAATCCATAGCAATTGATTTAGCCTTTTTACTAGAGAATGGAAATCTGAACCAATAAAATCTGCCTGTTAAATATCGAAATATAAATAGAGCAAACCAAAAATGGATGGTTCCGTGAGTAAAGTATATCATTTCAAAATGGATTGTTTAAACATGAATAAGTATATCATTTAAACCCTTAAAATTAAACTGGTAAATCAAAAATCTTAATTTTAAACTAATTATGTTTCCTTATTTCCCTAATCTTATAGGACTTTATTTTGAAACCTGCCAGATAACCTTCAATCACTATCACTAATCAGTTTCATTCCCTAATCATAATAGGACTCTTAATCTATATCCCATGATTTCCAATCTAATAGCATGATTTACGTTTCCCAAAAATATATTCCCAAATATACAAGTTCCCTTCTTTTCTTCCTCTTCTCCGGCACACCCAGATTAACTATTTTTCTCCTTCAAACCACAAACTCAAGCAACGAGATTCACACCATTGAATAGTAGTTGAGTTGTGAAAATTACCAGGTTTTATTTCCTCTCTCTCTCCCTTTCTCTCACTCTCCCTCTCTACCTCTTAAAATTTGTGCGTTCGAGCCGCGCGTGCCTTCAAGTATGAACATACACTAGACACACTCACGTTGTGGCATTGGCGTGCGGAGCCTTAACTGTATCGGAAACCTCTCCTTAATGTTTTTCCTTCTTTTTGGTTGTAATTTTCCAGGTATGTTGTTTAACTTAACTGAATTTTGATTCTTAGTATATGTGGAAAAATCCAACTCAGAAAACCAGCAATCTCACAAGTACAAAATTACTACCAATTTAGCGAAAAAGCCCTCTACCCCTACCTTTCACTGAAAAGTGCAGCAAAGGCAAACATATTCTTGGCTTTAGCTTAACCAAATTGTTAACACTCAATTAAAGTAGAAGTCGACTTGGCATAATTGTTATTCCCTCAATATCATGACCACTTATCATATAGATTTTGTTGTTTCTCTTGCCCCATTTTCAGGCTGCACAGATGTGAACCCTATTTGTATACAATAAAACATTTTGTTTAGGGCATTGTAACTGTATTTTAGATGTGTGTAAAATAATCTTTTCTTATTTATGCCTTGAGAGCAGCAATGGGTGAATGATAGAAACCTTATTGAGGATTGTATTAAAAGTTGATTGGTCGGAAGAGTGTTGGCAGATTTTCAAAGGTAATAAGTTGTCTTTTTTATTTCATTGCCAGTTCATATTTATTTGCCATGAATTTAATAATTCTTACTCTTATTTATGTAGGGAAGTCGAGGACTGGCAAAGAGACAATGAGGTCGTCGTGATAAGAGTTTTGTTAAGACATTGAAAATATCATAATGACATTTTATTTGTTAGGTTAAGTTTTACAAAAATATATTTGATTTGACAATATTTAATTTTTATTACATGTTGGGGATTTATGAATTTTGGTAATTTGCGTAAAACTTGAATATTATTTACACCTCAATTTGTCCTGCACATATACCAAAGTTTAGTTTGATCCTCCCTTTGTGCATTGTTCGACCAATAGTTTTAGTTGTCTTCAAAATGTGTTGCGTCGTGTCTTCAGGCACGGGCATTCGCTAGTGCTATTCTAATGGAGAGTCGGAGACATAGAGTTATAAAGGGTTGGGGTTCGCCAGTTGGAAAAGCACAAGGTTAACACTCCTGGCCAAATACTCACTGGGCGAACACCAATTTTTCGCGTTGGTGGAATCTCCTACTGGACTCATCTTTTTCTCATGGCAGCCCCACACATAATTGGTCGGTGATCAGTTGTTGTCCGGACGATCTGGGATCCGACCCACAGTGACTCAGTGAGCTGGAACAATTTCTCAAGCACAAAGAAAGGAATCTGGTTCTCCAGTAGTACCAAGTCGTTTTCTACGGTGTAGACAGTCATTTTGTTACCAAAAATAGGATCTGCCTCGTGTTCCTGCTTTTGGAAATGCAAAATCATTGGAGTTAAGTTTGTACATCCTTGTTTATCTACTAAATTTATTTGGATTAATTTGATATTATAATTAGATCCTATGATCGATCACCTAAAATATTTAATCTTCACATATATAAAGCATGCATGCACTAGTATGAAGAGTATTTTGAATTGAGCTAGGATGCTAAAAGTACCAAATGAGGGAATTCAACACCGTTCGGCTAAATAAGCCAAGTTGCTTAATTTTTTTGTTCTTATTCAAATTTTTTTTGTATTTGTTAATTTTTTTTATCATTTTTTGGAGATTATTGCATTGTCATGACTAAAAGAATTTAAAAAGTAAAAAATTATTATCAAAACTCAATTTTTTTGAATAAAAACGAAAAAGTTAGCTTATTGGTTTATTTTTGTCTTTATTCAAAAAAATTAGGTTTCGATTATAATTTTTTACTTTTTAGATTCCTCTTATCATGAGTATGCAATAATTTCCAAAAAAATTGACGAAAAATTAATAAATACTAAAAAAATTTGAGTAAAGACAAAAAAATATGCCACTTGATAAAAGAGATGATGTTTTAAGCTTCCTTACCTTTGAGTTGCTACTGTCTCCTCCATCAGTAGGCTTCTTTTCTTTCTTTTCGGCAATTTTCTTAAGTTCAAGTGATCGTGATCTGTAGAGAAATTCAAGGATGAAACAACCATCGACCAACAACATTTCCTCATTCAGCATAACGTCTTCTGCGTAGCATTTCTTTGCATTGTCTGCAACTCCTTCATCTCCGCTACACATTCTTGTAACACCGCTTTTTTCTTCTCCACTAATTCCAGGCCCTTCATTCCCATGGTTAGTCGACAAAGCAGGTTATCCGTGTAGCTCATCTTGACGTGGTCCATGGGTTTTTGGAGGTGTTCTTCATTTCGGTGAAGAGGGTCGATGGCAAAGAGGCGAAGGGTGTAGGCGCTTTCCTTGAGCTTTGGCACCCTGCAAATGCAAGCTGAAGAGAAGAGTCTGGTTTTCTGGGCACCTTGTTCGATATTCTCACTGATGGTCGATGTTAGGCGCTGAAGAACGTCATTCTCCCCTTGGCTTATTTCAGTTGGGTGGATTTGGATTTCCATTTGATCAATGATATCAAGTTGCAGTGGAGTTCATAGATTTTAATATCGGCCGGTACGAACCGTATCGGCCGGTTCGTACCGGAATTTGAGGGGTCCGATTCGGATATTGGCCGGTATAACGGGGAGACTCCGAATCACAGGCGAACCGGCCGGAAACCGGTACGTATCGGTCTGTAACGGATTTAGTGGGCCGGTTCAGCCGGTTCGTCTCGGAAAGGGAAAAAATAGCAGAATTTGAGGAAGAGGAAAAAAAAAATCGGGAAGAACAAAAAAAAAAGCAGAATTTCAGGAAGGGAAAAATCACCTCTTATTCAGTCGATCATTTGCCTTCTTCATTGCCGTCCTTTTCGTCGTCGTTCGTCATCGCCGTCGCCGTCGTGGCCGCCTGGCGCCTTCAGGCTTCATCGTCCCCTCTCTCTCTCTCTCTCTCTCTCTCTCTCTAATGCCGTTGTTCAAATTTGAGTAGAATTAAGGGGAGACTGGGGAGTAATAAAGTGGTAGGTGGGAGATATGGTGCAGAACGCGCCACGTGGGCACAAGAGTAAAATTGGAGTAGAATTGCCCATCTCGGTAATAAAGTGGTAGGTGGGAGAAATGGTGTAGAACGCGCCACGTGGGCACAGGAGTAAAATTGGAGTAGAATTATACCCATCTCGGTAAAATGCCCGAAATTAAAAGGCGCACCCGGTTAACTGGTTTCAAATTAATTTTTCAAATTGCCGTCCATTTTTCTGAACGCGCGAGACATCTCCTTGAGTCCTCATTCACAAATCCACTAAAATGCAAATTCATTTAAAATAGATAGAAGTTTTGTAACTTGCCAATGTGGAACTAGAGAAAAATACCGTATTTTACAAATACAAACTAAAGTTTCAACAGAAACTAGAAGTGGCTAACGATTATGTAATCTAAAACCTCTATGTTGTGTTTATTTTAATATCTTCATCTTACTTTTGCTGTTTATGTCAATTATATCGAAACTCATAATATTGTATTTTTCTCATATTTGTAAAATCTTATTGACTTGCGGGTTTTGATAAATTATCGGATATTTCACATAAAGAGAATGGGCTATTATATGTCTTAAATTAATTAAAATGTGATAATTTAAGCCAATGTTGGGGGCAAAAGCCGCAAAAGTATATTTTTCAAGTTTTATACATGTTGCTGATGATTTTTAAAAATTCACGACCGCGACACCCGATTCCCGCGACGTATCACCGATACGTCCCGATACCGATATACCGCGACCGATACCGCGACGGCGACCGATACCGCGATTTAAAACTATGGTGGAGTTATACATGGTGGTAGCTAGAGTTTTGGGTGAAAATGGTTTTGGATTTTCCTTATATATATATATATATAAGGCTCATACTCTAACTCCCCCTTTTTTTTTTTGGTGTGTATGTCAATAAGTGAGATGTAAAGATAATAAGCCCAACAACAAGTATTCGAGGTAGAAGGCTCATGATTTAGGTGAACTCTTGGATGTATCTTTGGGTGTAATTTTGTTTTACTTTTTTCTTGGGGTTGTGGTGAATTTTCTGGTTCTCCATTGCCTTCTGCTCGATGTACCCTTTAGAGTTAAATATTTTTTTTTTCTTCGCTGAGCAAAAAACTCATAGTTTAATTGGTGACTCAAATATTTACCCTTTTTTCAAAACTGTCCAAGACTTACAATTTAATGTGTAGGCGTAATAACAAGTAGCACATGTAGGATGCACACGAATTTGTACAAATACAAGCATTTTCCCTTGAATTTCTATCTAGAGTCTTCTCTCTTTTTTTTCGCATTTATCCTTTAAATTATTCACATTTTCTATTTCGTCTTTAAATTATGTAAACAATAATAATTTCGTCTCCTCAGCTTTCTAATTTGCAATCTATTTCATCTTAAATAGTACGAAATTGGACAAAATTTTATCTTGAAATTGGAGGAAATAGATTGCAACTAGGAAATTGAGGGACAAAATTATTTTTTCCATAGTTCAGGAATGAAGTAGGAAAAATGGGTATAGTTTTGGGGAGAAAAGAAAAATTAAGTCTTTTATATATAGATAAATGAGAAAAAGATCTTACTCACATAAATGTTGACCATATCTTAATGAAAGTTCGGAAGTACTTATTATAGAAATTTTATATTCATCTCAAAATTAATTGGCAATGAGTGGAGAAGTTTCAAATGTTATTAAGTGATCACTCATTCTACTCTCAAGCAATGTGAGATTCTATTTCCTTAACATCTCCCCTCACGTGCAGTCGCATTTGAGGTCTGTCACGTGTGGTCAAGTTTGAGTCCTATCATCGTGCAATCTTTTTGCTGGTCTGTCATCATGGGATGTGGATTGTAATTTTTTTTTTAAACGTGGGGTGGAACGAGCCCCTCTCTGATACCATGTTAGATTGTTTTTTTTTTCCCTCGGCAAAATGAACTTTTATTAAACTCGAAGGGGATACCATGTTAGATTGTTAATTACCAGCTCATCTGAAAACTTGAGCTGTTAGAGAGAGTGGCAATTTTATTATTTAAATAGAATCTCACATTGCTGGGGAGTGGAATGAGTGATTACTTAATAACATTTGGGACTTCTCCACTCATCGCCAATTAGTTTTGAGATGGACACAAAATTTCTACATAGTATTAGAGCAGGCAATAAATCCTGAGTTCGAAACTCACCGCCTAGCTAATGATTAAAATTTACACGTATTTAGCCCGCTTATAGAGGAGAGTTTGGCGACACGTGGGGGGCGTGTTGAGAATATAAATAATAAAGTTGCCACTTTCTCTAACAGCTTAAGCTTTTAAATAAGTTGGTAGTTAACAATTTAATATTTATTAAAAAAATATTAATAGTAATAATTCATAAGAGCCATTTTGCTGACACTCACCTTGAATGTATAAGGGTGAATTTGCCTAGTTCATGCATCTTTTGAAATTTAAATCTAGACCGCTCTTATAATGTCGAATGATTTCTCTACCGATTTCAAAAGTGAAACAAACCGCTCGTGTAATCTAGTTTTTAATTAGGAGAGCGTCCAACTGTCGGTTGGATGTGGTTGTAATTTTGGTCAGAGCCAAACTCCTTTTTGGCTATCTCTCTTCCTCTCGATGTACCCCTTTCGAGTTTTAATAAATGTTTCTTTTGCCGAGCAAAAAAAAAACAAACCGCTCGTATAAGGGTGAATTTGGAATGATTTCTAACTATTCCTAAAGAGAGTGAAGAACATCTCTTCGTTGATTCCTAATTTTGAGAGGAAGGATGTCCTCCTCTTCATAACTTTTTTCTTTTGCAATTTTCATCTTGCATTTCTTACCCTAAAGGTGTAGGTGAACTGTCATAATTTATGCATCTTTCGATTCAAATCCTTTTCTCTGGTTTCAAGTTTTCTGAAATTTACATCTAATTAAACTTCTTGTCAAGTTTGGAATAATTTCTAATGATTTCTCTAAAGAAATAGACCTCTCATCAAGTTTTTTTTTTTTTTTTTTTGAAGATGTACCTCTCATCAAGTTTAGAATGTATTCCTAAAGAAAAAGAAAAAGTGAGCGAACAAATATTTCATCATCATTAGGTTCCTAATCTGGAAAGAGGAAGAATAATTTTGTCCGGATGTCTATTTCCATAGCACCATTGATCACCAGCAAAGCCCCACATGACTTTTCATCTTAACCCATTCCCTCTCTCTTATAACATACTGTACTAAAGAACATATACAACTGTTAGGCTGACTAAAGGAATAGAACAAGAAGAATCTCCAAATGAACAAGCTAGGCTGTTTTGCTGGGAAAAAGCGTATATAATTATTATTTTTTAGAATACAACTTAAATGTCACAATTTTGGTAGTCCCGAAAATAATCTAACTCAAGATATTGTACATACATCACTGAGGTAGCATCTGTGTCGCAAAGTGGAAGGTCGCCCAAGAACTATCACCAACCAATCCTCAGGATGTATGTGCCAGATGTACCCCTGGCTCCGTCAATAGCTTATCATTAAGTACTGTAGCTTCATTTCTGGTCTTTGATTAGAATCTGCTTGGGTAGAAAATAGAGCTACTTTGATGAATAGAATTACCTCGTCCTCTGGGTATTCACTGAAATCAAAACCAACAATATCTTTGTTATACTGGAAATTAAGTGTTTGGGTTGAAAATTAATGGTTTAGGAATTATGTTCGAGTGAGTAATGACAGTTGGATGCTGGTAACTAACTCCATGTAGATCACCACCAGCACCATGGTATCAAATTCACATGCTTGAATTGGACCCAATTGAAATTTGAAAGCGTCCGACCAAGCTTGTCAAATTGGAGATTAACATCTTTACAGAAGGGTGTTGTTGGATCAGGTGCTAACCAACTCACCTAAAAGCGATTGCTATTAGGGAAAGGTGCAACTTAATCTTTAAAGGGCAGTACAGAACCCTGTACTTAGCGGCAAGACGGACATGAGGGGCTTCATAATCCTGCCCATACAGCACAGATGGGTGAAGGCAGTTAATCCTCTCAATACATTTGCTTCGCACCAGTAGGGAGTGTCTCGAGTATAGGGTGGATGCTGCTCTCCATAAGTCAATAGGTGCAAACGTGGGGTTGGGGTTCAATAGGACTAGTGTGTTTGAGATTGAAAGATGAAGTTGTGTGGGGTGATGTTGGTTTAACGATGAAGTTACGAAGATACCCCTGCAAACACAGATGGAGTTGAGTCTCAAGGACCATTTAAATACACATTGTAAATATTATGAATGCAATAGACAAATTATGTACAATGGGGACGAAATTGAAAATTCGGAAATACATTGGAGACCATTTGTAGAAAAAAAGCCGTAACTTCACCTTGATAGGTTTCCAACTCGCATGCAAACTCGATGTTGAAGCAAAGCGAAATAGAGCTATTGCACTTCAAAAAGTTTACAAGCATGACTTTAAAATATAAATTTGAACACAACATTGTGTCCGGATGCATTGTGTCCGGAACAGTTGGATGCAAGTGGGAATCATCCGGACAAAAATTTGCATCTCTTTCATCGTAGCCATCCATGATCAGAAAACATTTCCTTACAGACACTCTTACAATTCTACTTGGAAAACATGACAAAATGTTGAGATTAGAAATTTTCACTCTCATATTATTACCTCTTCTTCCAAAATAATACAACACGTAGACAAATCAAGTTAAACAACAGAAATAAATACTAATACAAAAAACATCTGATCGATCACACGGCTAGCTCTCTCTCTCTCTCTAAATACAGTAAGTAAATATGCATCACACAAACACACAACTTCTAGATGCACACACAATTTTTGACCCACATGATGTATTAATTAACCCCGGCCATCTCTTCGTTCCCTGATCAACATGCATGCAGCTACATCGGCCTTTTCAATATTTTCTGAAGAAACTGCGGGCGAACTGAACAATAGAGATGACAAAAGAAACAAAGCCGACAAAGAAAGCTCTGAACATCCACGGGTTACCATAAATCTTGGATGCCGCTATATGCCTCGGCCAAAAGCGCTTGCTGTAGTTGGTGGCTTGGGAGCACGTGCCGGCGAACAAGAAGTCTCCGCCAAGCGCAGCTTCCTTGCATATCCTGTTGAACACACTGGTGGCGTCCTCTCTGGCACCCAGGTAATTACTCATGACCTTGTACTTCTCGAGCACTTTGATATCGCTGTCAGAGTTCACAAGCGTGTCCATCACGAACACGTAGGACGTGACG
>BPLS01028107.1:144355-226824 GCA_019656275.1 Rhododendron kiyosumense
CAGCGGACCCCAGGGTACGGGCCCACTATAAGCCTGGCCCACTTGCAAGAGTATAAAAGCGGAATTAATTCAAAACCACCCCTTGCATTCTACGCATTCAAGCTTTTCAAACTCGAAACCCCTCAAGAACAGAACTCTCTTTCTCTCCCACAACGCTAAAACCAAATCGAATCCATGGCTTCTTCTAGCGATCCAACAGCCTCAGAACATCCTACTCCCTCTTTGGCATTGAGGCGGTTCGTGTCAGGAAAAACACCGGGACCGACCGGAGAGCCGTACCTCGACGCCAGGGTCTTCATTCCAAACCCTAGCGAAGAAGGTACTTACATCTTGGGCCCTCAACTCATAGGAGAAATCCCTGCTAGGCTTTCTCTTTATTATCCTCGACTGGGGGAGGCCGAAATCCGGGCTTGTTTGAGCCTCGATTGGCAAAATTTTCCAAAGAAATCCTTTCCCTGCTGGCCTACATTGGACAAGGATTGGAAGATATGGACCACCCGCATGTTGGCTGCAAAGTCGGACGATCTAGAGAAGGTGGGTTTAAAAAGAATTATCACCCTCCTTCGAAGGGGGGTCCCACAAAATCCTTCTCTGATTCAGGCCGCTTTGGCCTATTGGGACCCATCCTTCAACTTCTTTCGCTTTAACTGTGGCATGATGGCACCCACAGTTCTGGATGTTACTCAAATGCTGGGGCTCATTCCATATGGCCCCCAATTTGACCCTACCAAGGAATACCTCCCCCCTGAGGGCTTTACTCGTCTGACCGCCACAAACGGGGCTTTTTCCCATTTCTGTATCAGGGAAAAGAAATTAGTGGGGGAAGTGACCGAGACAGAGTTTTTTGCCTACATCCTCTACACCCTCTGCAAACACATCTTCTGCCATTCTGGCAAAAGAGTGATGAATGAATTCGTTCCGGTTGCACTGGCACTTGCTAGAGGTGAAGAGTTCGACTTCGCCTCCTTCTTCCTCGGTCACGTCTACAAAGCTGGGTATGACTTCTACCAGAAGGGTTTGAACTACTCACAGGGAGGCCCCCAATGGTTCATTCAATTATGGCTTCATGCTTACTTCCCTGAGTTGGGTCCCTTCAAAGCAACCACATCCCCTGCTGGCCTTGTTGAAGCGCCAAATGTTCATGGTGACAACTACGTTTACCCAGAGGACAACACAACACAGACCTTGGTGTACTACCTCTGCTTCTTTGCTGGTCTCGCCTCAGACAGAGAGTGGCCCAATCCATTCCCTACTCTTGTTGGGCCAGCATGGCTGTTCGATATGCTGGCGGATAGGCAAGGAAGATCCTCTCTAGCTCTCCAAGCATGGAGCAACATTCTGACGAGCAGAGAGATCTTTATTTCCTCGTCGAACACCCTCAAGTCCATAGCACATGCAGAGGTATACTGCCCTGCACAATTTGCTAGACAGCTGGACTTCGTTCAAGGCATACCTTCCCCTTACTGTGGCTTTGCCAACATTTGTATGTCTGAACGATCACCTATCATGGCTGACCATTTCCTGACGGGGTTTGCCCAAGCCCGAAATGCATTGAGGAGGACAATTACTCAGGACTTCAGGGAACCTGAAGTGCGCACCACACCTGCATTTGACGACTGGTGGCACTCCAACTGCTCTTTCCTTTCAGGGGTTAAACCCTACAAACAGTTCCTAGCCCACATTGGGTTTGAAAAGTCTGAGTTTGGTCATGGAGGAAAAAATGACTCGTCCTCCTTTTCCTCTGACAATGCATTTGGCCTGGCTGGAGGGATCGAAGACATTGCTGGAAGCGAAGTTGAACAGCAATTGACTCCAGTTGAAGCTTCTCCAATCGCAATGGTCGTTCCTCCCTCCCCACCAAGAAGGCAATCCATGAGGGTAACACAAAAAAGAGGTAATTGTTTCTGAACCTCCTCTCTTTTGCTGAAACCAAACCTGATTATACTCCATTCTGCAGGTGCTACCTCTCCTTCAGAAAGTGCTTCGAAGAGAAGAAAAATTACTTCTCCACCCAAAGAAGTAATTCCCACCAAGCACTATCTTGAGCCCTCAGCTGCACCTCCAGGTTGGTTTCTTTCTCTACAATTACTCTTTAAATTGCCATAATATTTATCTGAGTCACCTTCTTATCCCCTTCCTTTCAGCTTCGAAGAGGACAAGGACCACCAGGAAGCGTGGCCCTCTGGTTTCTTCCAGTGATGAAGAAACAGAGAGTGATACAGAGATACTGGCCTCCAAGGGTACATTCCTTTCTCATTTATGGTTTAGTACTCCCTTAGGAGTAAAAGAACTCTATTCTAATCTTCGAGTTCGAACTAGGTGAAACAAAGCAAGTGAAGGAGACCCTCCTCTATGTGAGGAAACCAACTCCTCCCAAGAGGCCTGTTTCTCCAAAGCAACCTTCCTCCCCAAAAGAGGTAAGCCAGTTTAAATTGCATACATTCTCACGTGTCTCTTGTGCTCGTGATTCACCATTACCTTCTTTGTAGGCTCAAGTTACATCCCCTGTTGAGGCATTGGACCTAGCTCTCGTTTCTTGCCCTCAGCAAGAAGTGATAGAGCCTTCAATCCAAACGTCAGAAGATGTCCCTCACAAGGTATCCTCTGAATATTCGCCTTTCGAATTGTGAAAAGATTCACCCTAACTTTCCTTTGTCCTTTGCAGGCATCTCCTGTTCAAGCTCTTTCTGTACAGAAAGACTCTGCTGCAAAGGATATTGACATGCACACTTTGCTGTCACTCCTTACTGAGCCAACCTTTGCACAAGTACTGACCAGCTTGGCTCCTTCGAAGACTTTGGGGCCACTTCCTATCCTCCAGGGAGACTTCCCCCTCACTCCCTTATCGGTTTCAGGGGAGGAACCTCTAAGGATGGACCCTACTTTGGCTTCGAAGAGCCATACTCTTAGAAGTGTTGAGGATCAAGGCTCCAGTTCAGCCTCTTCCTCTGATCAGGTATTCTTGACAATCAGTCGTACCTTTCATTTCCTATTTTTTCATTCAACTTATCTTTAACTTATAAACCTTATGCAGGCAACAGGTATGACTCTTCCTCTTGAAGACCATCCCACATCTTCCTCTTCTCCAATTGACTTGCCCTTAATGGTTTTTGACATATCCTTCTTTAAAAGTCAATTGGAAGAATTTTGTAATCAAATAGCTATTCCCACTCCTCTTATTTCTTCGAATCCCTTGGAAAGCCTTCAGCAACTCTTGAGCCCGTCCACACCTTTTCTCTTGCCTTCTTTTAGTCTTAAACATGTTCTTTCAAAGGAAGAAGTCTTGACATTAAAGAGTCTTCTGAGGACCCTAAATCAGTTAGGACTTCCCACTTTGATTGAACATAGTTTAACCTATCACTTCGAGGTGTGCCATCAAGCTTTACTTCTCTCTCAAGGCCTTCCCATGTCAATCAATTCCACTCTCCAAGAGCAACTCAAGCAGTTCAGTGAATTGATTGCTCACAATCATTTCTTGTCCGAGAGCATTGGATTGACCTTCGAAAAGGCCAACAAGTTAGAAGCCAAAGCCCTCGAGACCGCCTCTCGTCTATCTTTATATCAAGCTCGAAGAGATAAGCTTTCAGAGCTTGACAAGAAAATGCAACGGTTACAAGAGGAGATGGAGAAAGTTAGGGAAGAGAGAGCTGAAGTTTCAAGGGACTTCCCAGAGCTTGAGGGTGAAGCACTAAGGGATGAGTCGATGCTCCCACGACTTATTCCTTCCCTTCGAGAAGAACAGAGGAGAAGAGCAGCTCATACGTCCCTTTTGGATGCTAACTTTAGTTCCCTTCGAGGACTACTAACTACCATTTGTAATGTAACTAGTCATTTTCTGTAACTTTACGCAGTGTGTACTTTATTCTTTCATTGAATATTCGACTCTTTTGGGCAAGTACATCCACAATTAACTCAAACCCAGTTTTCCACCTTTCATTATTCAGAAAGACTACTGTGCCAACGCTTCACCTACCGCATCTTTAAGTGCCATAAATGAATATTCCCAAACTCACTAGTATAAATAAAGGTCTTGGGAAAAAGAAAACTTACCAAGCATCTTCTTCCTCCGCCTTCTCTTCTTTCAGCAACTTCCAAACAAGCTTCCCAGTTAGGGCTTCTAAGAAACCCACCATGAAGCCTCCTCCCCTGTTTCTGAAGAAAAGCTTCCACACATAGCCACATCATTTCTTACGAGATTTCCCTTACACCCTAAGGCTTCTGGGTATAGCCACATCATTTCTTACAACGTGGCTGTATCCAGCGGTCGCTTCGAAGACCAAAGAATCTAACCAATAATGGTCTTCGAAGCCCACCTACCTACCTATGGAGCTATGAGCTTCCAACTGTGATTCTAGGAGCTCTATATCCCTACCAATAACTGGTAGGGAACTTGGATCAAGTCTCAGTGAAGCTTGGTCCTAGTCTTTGTATCTCAGTTGGATTATCCTTAGAGACTCAGCTTTGATCCCTAGGGACCCAGCTTCGAGATACTAATAGACCCTAGATAGGTTTCTCAATGTAATCCTTTATTCAAATGTAATGGATCCTTAGATAGATTTCTCAATGTAACCCACTTGTAACCTCCCGAGTTGATGAAATGAAAACTGCTTATTCTTGTTTACACTTTCAATATTGGCTTTGACCAATGAACTGGTAGTTTAGCCTTTCGCTACTGTTTTCATTCTACTTTTGATGCTAAATACTAACGTGGACGTAACAAGCATGAAGAAGATCACAGAAACAAAAGTTTCCTCTCAAGCACTTTTGTATTATTTTACCCTGACTGGGTTTCTGCTTCGCAGCCCTCGAATAAACAAATGTTGACGACGCCGAAACACGCTAGCTCTTCGAAAACCAACCACACGCGGTCTAAATTAATTTATCCAACTCATTTATTTCCCGAGGCTTTCCAGCCGTCTCCTTGTGAGTTGTAGTTCATTAATTGTCAGAAGGCATGCCGCCCAAACGCTCTCAGACCCTTCGTCTTCTGAGCCTTACGTATTTCCGCTCATCAATGCCCATAATGACCGAAGTGGACTCGTTGGATTATAAATACACCAATGTGTTAACAGGACGGTGCATTCTCTCTTTCATTCTCTCCCACTCCACATATCCAACCATGGATGCTGGTCAGCCCACTCTTTCTGTCAACCTTGCAGCTGAGATTGCTAGGCTAGCCAACATGCTTGCGGAGCTCAAGAGAGAGATCCAAACAGAGCTCCAGGCCCTTCGAAGCGAGGTCGAACAGCTTCGAAGCCAGCTGGTGTGCGTGGAGACAGCTTCACGTCTCTGCTTGGCTAGGACCTGGGATGATCTCTCATCCGTCCTTTCGGCTCACGAAGCAAAAAATCCCCCGGAGGAAAAATCTTCGTAAGGATTCTCCTTTGGGACTGTGAGGATCAACTATGATCTTCATTTTTGCTTTTTAGAGCCGGAGGGGGTTTTTTTTTTGTTCAGATCCACTTGGATCTGTTTGCGTTTATTTTGCTCAGATCCTTTTGGGTCTCCTTTTGTTTTGTAGTTTCATATATATAATGGAACATTTGGTTGACAATGCTTGACTCTTTCATAGCTTCGAAATATGACACATTGGCTGAAATGTAATCATATAAGAATTTCAAAGAAAAGAACTCCTAAATGTCAAAGACCAATTGACATCACACCGCTAAACAACCAATGCTCCGAATTCGGGATTAAAAATAACCCAATTCCATAGAAAACCTCAGAAACCTTCCTTCGAAAGCTATCTTCTATGAAAGGATTCCCATATTGATGGAATATAAGCTTTGAGATGCCTTCCATTGATTTTCCTTCGATGAACATAACCATCAAGATTTCTCAAATGATAGGCTCCTCCTCTCAACACTCTATGGATTTGAAAAGGCCCTTCCCATGTTGGCGCCCATTTTCCTAATCCATCCCTTTTCACCCTCCTATCCCTGATAGGAAGAATAACCTTCCATACTAGATCTCCTTCATCAAAGCTTCGAAGGGCGAGTCTCTTATTATAACTCCTTGCCACTCTTGCCTTTTGCAACATGATTTGATTTAAAGCCTTTACTCTGGCTTCATCAATGTCTTCTAACTCCATGTGCATGGCTTGATGATAAGACCCTGTGTCCAAATTATTTTGACACGCTACTCTTTGAGATCTTACAGTAATCTCCATAGGCAACACAGCATCATGTCCATAAGTTAAGGCAAATGGAGTAGTACCCGTGCTAGTCCTCTTTGTATTTCTATATGCCCACAAAGTATCAAGTAACAACTCATGCCAAACCTCCGGGTTCTGATCCACCATTCTTTGGATCCCCCTCTTAATAATTTTGTTGGTTGATTCTGCTTGACCATTTGACTGAGCATAATAAGTGCTGGTATATATTAATGAAATTCCATGGTTACTAGCAAAGTTCTTTACCAGCTTCCCTTCGAATATGGAACCATTATCCACTGTTATCGTTTGAGGGCTTCCAAACCTGTATATGATTCCTTTTATGAAATCAATAACATGGGTTTGTTTTACCTCCTGATAAACTTGTGCTTCCACCCATTTGGTGAAATAATCAGTAGCCACTAAAATGAACTTATGCTTTTCCAATGAAGGAGGATAAATCATCCCAATCATGTCCATGGCCCAACCCCTGAAAGGCCATGGTTTTATCACATACTGTAAATCTGTGACTGGCAAACGCTTGAGTGGACCTGTTTTTTGACATGCTTGACAACCTTTTGCATAATCTATACAGTCTTTGAGGATGGTAGGCCAATAATAACCATACCTCCTTATCAACCATCTCATTTTTATGCCAGCTTGATGTGCTCCACAAATTCCTTCATGCACTTCAGCCATTACCTTAAAGGCACTTACCTTGTTTAAGCATTTCAACAGAAGGCCGTCCATCCCTCTCTTGAATAGCTCATTGTTGTACATTATGTAGTTTATTGCTTTCAATCTGGTTGCCTTGTCTGCAATACTATCTGGTTTGGTCAAATATTCAATCAATGCTTGCCTCCAATCAACACTTTGACTAGTAGGGACATTAATTTCCAAAACTTCGAAACCAGTTATTCTGTTTTGCAGCATGGGCACAGATTTTCTCAAAGTTAATTGACAAAATTCCTTTTCTTCTTCTGCTAGAACTCTGAAACCAGATGCCCTTTGGGCTATTTCATCAGCTTCTTCATTAAAGAATCTGGGAACATAAGTTAAAGTGAGCATATAGAACTGATCTATCAACCTCTTGGCCTGTTGATAATAAATTATCAACGCTGGACTAGTGCATTTAAACTGTCCATTCAACTGATTCACCACTAATTGAGAATCTCCAAAGATTTCAGCAACACCCACCTTTAAGTTAAGCAAAATTTCTAATCCTATGATCAACGCTTCATACTCTGCCTGATTATTGGAACATTGTCCCTCATTCAGTCGAAAACCATATTTGGTTTTCAACCTTTGGGGAGATTCAATAACTATGCCTACTCCAGCCATTTGAGCTGTTCTTGACCCATCGAACCACAATTTCCATGGCTTGATCTCGACCACAGTAGCTTCCAACGCTTTTGGTGTCTCAAGCTCATTTGGATGATCGGCTAGAAAGTTGGCCAATGCCTGGCATTTTACTGATTTTTGCGGTACATATTCAAGACAAAACTCAATTAAAGATACTATCAATTTCCCAATCTTCCCACTAAGCACTGGCTTAGAAAGCATGTGCTTAATTACATCAGTTTGAGAAATAACATAAGTTACTCTAGGCAACATATAATGCCTGAGTTTCTTGGAAGCATAAAACAAAGATAAACACAATTTCTCTACTGCAGCATACTTGCATTCGCAGGAGTTTAGGAACCTACTAAGATAATAAACTGCTCTTTCCTTGCCATCCTCATTGTCTTGAGCCAACAGTACTCCTATTGAGTCATGTGCTGCAGCTAAGTACAACTTCACTGGCTTTCCTTTGATGGGAGGTGCCAAAACAGGAGGACTGGCTAGATAGCCCTTGATGGCTTCGAAGGCCTCATCATGCTCTCTGGACCACTTGAATTCTTCCCCTTCCTTCAATTTCAACAAAGACGAGAAGATTTTAGTTTTCCCTGCAGTGTTAGATATAAACCTTCGAAGGAAATTTAATTGACCAAGAAACCTTTGCAACTCCTTCTTTGTAGAAGGTGGTTTGGCTTCAATAATAGCCTTTGCCTTGTTCTTGTCAACTTGTATTCCTCTGTTGTGAACTAAATACCCTAGAAATTTTCCAGCTGACACTCCAAAAGAACACTTTTCTGGATTCAATTTCAACTGATAATGCTTCATTTGTTGAAATGCCTTCTCCAAATGTTTCAAATGATCCTCATTAGAATTTGACTTCACAATGATATCATCTATGTAACATTCAAGAAAACCTCCAACCAAATTATGAAAAATGGCATTCATAGCCCTCTGGTAGGTGGCTCCAGCATTTTTTAGTCCAAATGGCATTTTGACCCATTCGAAGATGCCAATATTACCAGGGCAAGCAAATGCTGTTTTATGCACATCTTCCTTTGCAATACAAATTTGATTATACCCTGAATGCCCATCCAATATGGATAATATCTTGTGTCCAGCTGAACCGTCCACAAGTGTATCCACATTAGGCATTGGATATTCATCTTTAGGAGTTGCAGTATTTAGGTTTCGAAAGTCAACACAGATCCTGATAGTCCCATTCTTTTTAGGGACTGGAACCACATTGGATAGCCATTCGACATACCTGGCTGTTCTAATAAAACCTGCATACAGAAGCCTCTGCATCTCCTTTTTAACACCTGCAATAGTTTCTGGACTCATCTTCCTGGTTGGCTGCTTTACAGGTTTAAATTGTGGCTTGATAGGCAATCTATGCTCCACCAATTTCCTGTCCAATCCAGGCAGTTCCTTGTAACTCCATGCAAAGCAATCTTTGTTCGCTTTCAATAGTGCTATTAACTCAGCTTTCACCTCTGGTTCAAGCTGTTTGTTAATGAACACAGGGTTGGGGTTTTGCTCGTCTCCCAATTTTACTTCCTCCAAAAGGTCTTGTGCTTCGACCTGCTCTATCTGGGTTTCCTCCTCATGAGGCTTACCATCCTGCATAACATCTTCCCATATGTTATCTTCTTGAATCTTCTGCTCGATCCCCAAAGCAACATACCTCACCAAAGCCAAAGAGTTGGCCTCTTCTCTGCTTCTTCCTTGGACCTACATCCAAGCAGCATCATCCTTTGGGGTGTCTGATTCATAATCAACAGTTTGCTTTAGCTTCGATTTCAGCTCTGCCAATTCTCCCAGTTCCATCTCGTTGGTTGGGTAAGTGGCTGCTTGCAGTAATTCACTCAAAGGAACTACGTCTGATTTGTACATTTCAGCTTCAGCAAAATTTGCTGTGGCACTAAATGGATGTGGATCAGCTTTGACTCCTTCAACACCCACTTCTTTGCCTTTGTCATACTTAACAATCATTAATTCCTGATGCATGGAAGAGGGGATACATCCATTAACATGAATCCAATCTCTTCCCAATAAAGCATTATATTTAGCATATGTGTCAACTACAAAGAAGGCAGTATCAGTTTCTATGCCTCCTACTGCCAATCTAATGGAGATGATTCCCCTGGCATGCTGACTTTCCCCAGTAAATCCTGCAATGGATGTGCTAGTTGGGATCAATTTTGCTTTTCCTTTTCCTAGCTTTTTCAAGGTTTGGAAAGGCAAAATGTTCACTGCAGCTCCATTGTCCACTAGGATTCTGTTAAGTGGGACTCCATCGAAATATGCAGTAATATATAGTGGACGTAAATGTTGTCTCATTGCATTAGTAGGCAATTTAAATGGATATGAAATTTCCACATAATTTAAATCTATTACCAAGGGATATTCGACGTCAGACATGGACTCCGGGACAAAACAAGCACTTTCTTTTGAGCTTACCTCCAAACTCTCTTGACTCTGCTCTATTTCACATACCAGGTTCTCGTCCATCTCAATCTGAGCCACCTCTTCCAAGTCGCAGTTGTTGCATATGATGTTCAATTCTTCATCACTCAACGTTTCTTCGAAGTCGATTGGCTTATCCAAGTTCGACCAAGCATCACCTTGGCCTTTCATTGTCTGGCCATTCTTGAAGAAATCTATAGAGCATGGATACACCATATTCACCTGCACTTCTGGCTGCTTGCCAAATTGAATTGTTGCCCTTTCTTTGGCTGGTTCAAGTGCCTCAGTTTCCTTAACTTCCTTGCTCTCAACCTCTTGTGCTGATAGCTCCATAGGTGACGAGCTTCCTTCGATCCCTTCTTGTTCTACCAACATGGCTTCGAGTAACCCAGACTGGTAACTAGCCAATGAATTGGGAGAAGGTGGATCTAGATCTTCTTCGAGCATGGCAGAGGCTACTTTCTTCAAAGTCTCCCTCTCATGATACTGGGCTCGAAACTCTTCTGGGTCCCTCTTAACCCTGTCAAACCGTGGATTAAGCCTTGCTCCCCTGCCTGATTCTTCCCGCGTCGAGGATTCTCCTGATTGGAAAAGCGTGTATTTTCTCTGGAGCTTCCTCTTCTGAGTTCTTGAAAGCAATGGGACCATCTGGGGTATTTGGGACTTAGGATCCCTGATCAACACCCAGTTTCCAGAATTCGAGACTGGTGGCTTGAAAGTTCTATTCTCATTCCTGTTGGAGCCCTTGTACCCTTGGAACAGATTAGGCTTGACTTGCTTGAGAAACCAATCAGGAACCCCTTTCACCAAAGTGAATTCCTCTTGTTTAGCCTCTCCTGATGCCTCAGCTGTCTGACCAATGTTGGCCTTCTTCGAAGGTGGCAACTCCCTTCTAAGGACGGCTGGGACAGGGCTAGTGGGCACATCCCTCTTTGGTGCCAACCAAGGCTTACTGTCGCTTAGCCTTGCTTGCACTGGGGGCAATCTCTTCATTCCCATCTCCTTGGGGAAGAAACTCACGCCCTTCCTATCCAAGTCCTTAAAAACCAGATAGTTGGCCCTGCACCCTACACACAGGCACTCCAAAAATGAAGCTTCCAACATGGGCAAGTGATTATTACCCGAGAATCTCTGTGAAGCCAACCCATCACTTGTTCGTTTGTAGGGAGTTGGCCTCATTCCCATGCCTCGAGGATAGCAAGCGTATGGCCTGCCTCTTCCATATTGAACAGTATTCATGTTCACTGGTGCCTCCTTATCCTGCCAATACTTCTTGACAGTTCGAGCCAGTGAGGAGGGCACATTGGTGTTGACTTCTTCTACCTTTGGAAAAGGCGTTGTATCAATTCCCATAGTCTTTTCTGGAAATTTGATCCTTCCCTTCTTGATTTGTTCTTGAATCCTGTCACAAAAAACATTACAAGACTTAGTTGAATGGGACCAAGAGTCATGCCATTTGCAATAAGTCTTCCCATTCTTTTCCTCCGCTGTGGGAAGTTTCACATTCGAAGGCAGCTTGATGATTTTCTTTCTTAACAAGAAATCAAAAATCTCATCTGCTTTTGATATATCAAAAGAATATACTTTAGTGATCTCCTTTTGTTTGAACTTCTGTCCTAGGGATACATTCTTTTGAATTAAAGGCTCACAAACACAAGGATCATGCTCTATAATTTCTGCAGCATCGATCTCGTAATTGGGATCCCTATAATACGTAGGGTAAGAGGAATTATGTCTGTCCATATCCTCTTCTAGCAGTGATTCATATCTAGCCACTTTATAGGTCAAGTCTGCAAAGTCTCTAAACTCTGTAGAATCAAACCTCTTTCGAAGCTCTCTTTCTAAACCATCTTGCGCTAATCTTACGAATTCTGCCTCTGGCAGTCGAAGTTTGCATTTGGTCTTTGCTCTTTTGAACCTAGATATGAAATCTACTACTTTCTCATCTGGTTTCTGCTTCAGCCTTGCTAAGTCTGCCATGGAGACTTCAGGCTCAGCATTAAAGAACTGTGCATGGAATGCCTCTTCCATCTGAAACCAATCAGTTATTGATTCTGGCGGCAGGTTAGTATACCATGCAAAAGCTGGCCCGGACAAAGAATTTGGGAATAACTTCAACTTCATGAAGCCATTTTGAGCTAAATTCTTACACTGGGCAGAAAACCTTGCTATATGCTCTATAGAAGACTGTCTCCCATCCCCATAGAACAGAGTAAAATCTGGGATTTTAAACTCTCTAGGGATTTGGAAGGTCGTGTCTATCCATTCTGGATATGGTTTTCGATAAATTTGAGGTTGTACCCCCCGAGTTTGAGGTCCACAAACCTCTTGTATGAGACCCATGACTTGGTCTCGTAGTATTGGATTGCCTATTAGGAAGTTTTGCTCCTGATTTTCAACAGGAGGCTCTGGTCCTATGAAACCATCTTCATAAACTCCTCTTGTCGTGTCTAAATCCCCTTGTTTTTCTCTAGGAATCCTCCCATATGATGTAGGTTGCATTCCATCAAATGCTTCATTAGTTCGAACAGACCTATGGGTTCCATAAGCTGTCTTGAGAGGATTCTTGGTGGTTGGGACTTTTTGTCGAGGGTGTTGTGGGTTTTCACCCCTTCTCTCAGGTTTATGAACCAATTCTGGTTCTGAATCATCCTCCAATCCCCCAAATGTGAGTTCGAAGAGAGGATTCATACTCTGTCTTTCTCTAGTGTCCCGTCGAACCCCTATGTGAACACCACGAGGTTGCCTTGGAATCTCTAGGACAGGTTCTGGAGGTCTCACAGGCTCATACCAAGATTGTGGTATTTCATCTGGATACATCTTTTCTTTACCTGTTCTAGATTTCATTCTACTTCTACCAACATCCTCTCCAAGCCTTCCTTCGAAGGAACTTTGGTGAGTGTTCGAGTTGGCTTGATGGTTCTGCCCATTATCCTCTGGGCTATTTCCTGCGGCCTCTAAGTTAGGCAACCTACTTCTCATGCTTTTGATCATGGCTCTTTGAGTTTGAGCCATCTCTCGAAAAGCTACCATCATTTCTCTAAACACTTCCTCTCTATCGTGGTCTTTGCCACTGGCTTGTCCTCTTTGGAAGCTTGGAGGTACTTCCTCAGGAGGTGCCTCGTAAGAAGGCTCTTCATAAAGAGGCTCTTCGAGTTCTGAAGCCAATTGAGGAAAAACAGGATTTGTAGGCGTTCCTAGTTCTGGTGCTTGTTCTGGCACAGCTTGTTCTTCTGGCGCTAGATCACCCATGGGTGTTCCTATCTGCTTTCGAAGCCTTGGCATTTTGACACCTTTGTGTCCCACCGGGCGTGCCAAAAATTGTTTGGGCTGAATTAGCTCAATCAAATGGCAAATGATTGTGTGCGGGCGTGCCAGAAAAGAAATAACTTCACAGATGAAATTACTCTTTTCAAATTGATTTGAAATAACTAATCTCAATCAGGTAATTGTGTTATCCGTTCGATTACCTCAACTAAGAGGATTTTTCCTTAAGGTATCAACCAAATAAAAGATTGACGCGCTTCGAATCAGAAAAGATGATTGAACACAAACAAACCTGAATTTAATCAAAGGCAAGCTTGTATACAAACACTCTTAAGACTCTTCTAAGAACAATACAGTAAAATAAGCACACTGAATTTAATTAAAAGTGGACTTACAAACGACTATTCTTTGGTAAGAAAAGAACTTACAAGAAAATAAGAAAACTTGAATTTAATCGAAAGCCATCTTACATGCAAATAAGCCTTCAACTTACAAAAAGATCCTACTTTAAACTAGACTAATCTAAGATAGATCTCTGAGCAATCATTTTGTATGAGTTGTCAGATGATATGAATTTTTTGTGGGGGCTTCTCTCTTCGTTTCACTTCTTTATTTATAGACATCGGCCCTGCCTTCGATCTCCACGTCTTCGATTGATACCCACGTTGGCCACATAAAACGGTTGAGGGGGCCTTCGAACGGTTACGTTGATATTTCCAGCACTCCTTCTTTCCCTGCTTGCTTCGATCATGGTGTTCATGGCCACTTCCTGGATCGTGGTTCCTATTTTCAAGCAACGTGAATTAAGGCAACACGTCTGGCTTCCCAAATGATTCCCTGTAATTAGAACTAATTTCAGTAATAAAACAGGACAGCGAGGGCACCGTTCGATGATCGCAAAGTCTAAATCAACGATTAGATCCAATAATCTCCCAAACCAGCGTTTAATTACCACTCAAATGACACCGGTTTACTTTAAAACGACACCGTTTGTCATCAAAATAGTGTCTCCCTTAATTACCGCAATCCTCTGTGATAGGTACTCGACTGGGACAGGCTCCGTGCCATTCGGTGCTACGTGGAATTTTCTCATTGGGTAGTATATTTTAGGATGTAAACAGGGTGATGGGGTCTCCTCTCCGATCAGGGACGGAATTGAGATTTTACCTTATCAATGGCAAAATGTATACTAAAAAAATAAAAAGATGAATTACAATATTAATAGTTATCGATTCTAAAAAAAAATTAAAACAACATAACAAAAACTCTAGTAAATGATATTTGTTCGTTTCACAGTGAGTACAAAAAAAGACTAACTTTAATTTTTAGGTTATATAAGTTGTTTTAGAGTTAAAGTGTGAAGTTTTTTTTTCCTTAATTATACCTCATCCTTTATATTATTTCACTTTGGCCCATTGAATTTAGTTTTAGAATACTTTTTTGGGTCTCCTTTCTTGAAAAAAAAAATAGAAGATTTAGGAATAGTATATAACAAAAAATAAAGAAAAAAAATCTAGCGGTGGCAAAACTATATATGTTGGGAATAATTTTTTTTATACATGTAATAATTGCAATTTATAAAATTATTGTCGTGGCGGCCGCCACCACTAGACCCCTGGTTCCATCCTTGCTGATCGACATGCTTGCAATTACATCCGCCTTTTTAATAATGTATTCTGAAGAAATTGAGGGTAGTTGGTGAGGTGTTCTTATCCAATCTTGGTTGGATATTGCTATGTAGTTTCATGTAATAGTAGTTGTCTTTAATCGATGTACCCCGTCGAATTTAATAAAAAGTTCCATTTACCAAGCAAAAACAAAATAATGTACTTTGAAGAAACTGCGGGCGAACTGAACAAGACAGATGACAAAAGAAACGAAGCCGACAAAGAAAGCATTGAACAACCACGGGTTACCATAAATCTTGGATGCCGCTATAATCCTCGGCCAAAAGCGCTTGCTATACTTAGTGGCTTGGGAGCACGTGCCGGCGAAGAAGAAGTCTCCGCCAAGCGCAGCTTCCTTGCATATGTTGTTGAATACAACGGTGGATTCCTCTCTGTCACCCAGGAAATTACTCATGACCTTGGCCTTCTCGAGCACTTTGATATCGTCGTCAGAGTTCACAAGCGTGTCCATCACGAACACGTAGGACGTGACGTAGGCCGGAATTGTAGGGCAGGACTGTTCAAAGGCAACCAGGTTCCTAAGGTACAACTCCGTTTCGTTGTACAACGTGAGCGTCGGGATCTTGAAACGAGGCCTACCGCACATCCTTAACAGGCCTCTGGGCTCACTGAACTTGAACAGATTCTTGTTTTTTCGGTCGGGGACAAACTGGACTCCTGCGTACTTGAGCTCTGACGCCGAAGGCATGAGTACTCCCTCACTAATCAATGGTTTCCCTGTCAATGTATCAACAACAGGACGGTACCAATCTTGTAGGTTATGGAGGATATGATAGTAACTAATGCTTTCCTTGCTTTTGGGACACATCTTGAAGTCATAGCATCTCCGCAAATAATCGGTGAGCGACCAGTTCTCGTTGGGACAATCCTGGATCCGACCCACCGTGAGCTGGAACAATTTTTCAAGCACAAAGAAAGGAATCTGATTCTCCAGGAGTACCAAGTCGTTTTTCACGTTGGATAAGGTCAATGTGTTGCCAAAAATAGGGTCTCTATTTTGTCCCTGCATGCAAAATCATTAACTAAATTTCCGTAATTAACCTGGTTAATTTATCTGACGAATTATTTGGAATAAATTACCCCAATTTGTAATATTACCCTTCAACAAGTAGGTAGCCTATCTAATTTTGAGGTTTACTAATTTTTCTACGTTTCTCTTTCGGTGAACAAAATTTACAATAACAAAAATAACTGAAAAAAGGACCAGACTCATGAATCGTGATCGAGTTTGTGTGATAGAATGGGCCAGAGCCATAATTGATCCTAAATATAAATGAGTATTGTTTTGACAAAGGAAAATAAATAGATTTTTACCCTTTTCCAAACTATTCATGTTGACTGACGAGGCATATTTATGTAACAGATGATGATAAAAAAAAAAAATTTAAAATCATGGAACAGATGTAAATTCATCCCATTTTGTTTTTGTTTTTAAGTCTTTTAGGAGTTTGGGCTTGTCCCATTAATTTGTTCTTTGATTGGCATCTTGTCAATCAAAGAATTGGGTCTCGGACTAGGCATACGTGCCGTTCTCCTTTTCTTGTTAATCTTTGTACTTTGTTCAAGGATTAATAAAAATGGGACAGATGTATATATACGCTTGATTAATTAGAAATGAGGAATCCTAAGCGAGCACCTAAGCATCCTCGCCATCTAATAGAGCAAGAATAACGTAAAATTTTCTTGAATATTTTTTTTGTTGACTGTTTCAAATAGTCATGAATATATAGAAGAAAACTTATCACGAGAAATCTTATTTTTATATTTTTATATGCCACTACACCCCGAAAGGGAAAGTTAATAAAAATTGATTTTCCCGCTCCACTTTTTATTGATGACGCTCCACTTTTAATATGAAATTATTAATAATTTTAAGAACAAAGTAGAGCGTCATCAGTAAAAAGTGGAGCACAAAAATCAAAATCGATGTTAATATTATTGAACTTCTTCACATATAAAGCACATGCACTACTATGAAGAGTATTTTAACTAAGCTACTTAAAAAGGATGCTAAAAGTAGCAATTGAGGGGGAAAAATACAAAGTTCAAGTTTTGTCAACTGATAAATTAAAGAGCAGATGCTTTAAGCTTTCCTTACATCGAAGGTGCCATATCTGTGGAGAAATTCAAGGATGAAACAACCATCGATCAATATCATTTCCTCATCCAGTGTAACTTCTGCTGCGTAGCATTTCTTTGCATCGCCTATCAATGTCTTCATTTCTGCTAAACATTCCTGTAGAACCTTCATCATTGTCTGCACTGCTGATTCATGGTCCTCCATTCCTGCGGTCAGCCGAGAGAACAAGTAATTCGTGTAGCTCATTTTGACGTGTTGCAAGGGTGTTTGGAGGTGTTTGTCTTCTCGGTGAAGGGGGCCAATAGCGATGAGTTGAGGGGTGTAGGCGGTTTCCTTCAACTTACGAAGCTTTTCAGGCACCCTGTAGATGCAAGCTGAAGAGAAGAAGGATTCAGTTTTCTGGACACCTTCGCCGATTTTTCCAGCGATGGTTGATGTAAGGTGCTGGAGATCCTTCTCATGGTCATTCTGAACCCCTTGACTCATTTCAGCTAGGTGGATTTCCATTTGATGGTGGTAGAGGTTTGGGTCTGCGCTAAAGATAGACGCTCTCTATATATAGAAGGCTAGATCACAGTTTAACAGCTACACTTGTATATTTACCCTCTTTTCAAAAGATAATTGATCTCAGCACTCTATTTTTGTAAACCCCACTTTATTATTTGTTTCTTAGTGTTCAAAATACGCATAACATAAACACTAAAAGACAAATATTATAGTGCAATTATCAATATATGGAGTGCCAAAATTATTCCCTTTTCATAACTGCCCAGAACTTGCAATCTCATGTGTAGAAGTACTAATTATTCAGAGAGAGAGAGAGAGAGAGGCACATGTGTGATGCACGCGAGCTTTTGCCCAATACAAGTGAAAGTTTGCCCTTCAAATTTAGATCTATCGATAAGTGAGAAAAAAGATCCTACCCAAAGAGTTCGAGTCTTGATAATAAATTATGAAGTTAAGGAAATGATTTTTTGAAATATATATACATCTGGACAGCTCAGCGATTTTAGAATGATTTTTAATGATGCCTAAAGAGAAACAAACTGCTCTTTAAGTTTGGAATGATTTTTAACAATTCTTAAAGAGAGAAAATGAGAGAGTTTCATCATTAGATTCCCAATATTACCCTATTTTCTCCACTCTTTCCTTTCCTTTCACATCCAGCAAAGGACAAAACACCTGGATAAAAGATGGAAAGTAGAAAATTAACAAAAGAGAAAATACAAATTGAAAACATCATGTAAAGCCCCCCCTTTTTTTTTTTTGGTAAATATAGTAAAAGGAATGGGCAAAAAAGAAAGAATTGAAAATCAATCAACAATTTTAAAACCGTCAGATCAAGAGAGAGTCATGTCATGGGGGCATGGTAAACAAATAAACCAATAATATTCGAATGTAATCTCTCACACTGAAAATAGAGCTACTTAATTTGATGAATCGAATTAGCTCGTCCTCTGGGTATTCACTGAAATCAAAACCAACAATATCTTTGTTATATACTGGAAAGTGTTTTGGTTAGAAATTGGAAAGCGACTGACCAAGCATGTCGAATTGGAGATTAACTTCTTTATGTAATGGTGCAAATGTGGGGTTCGCACCGTCGCCGTGTGTGGGCCTTATCGACAGTTTATCACAATCATCTGAGCCGTTCATTTTGTAAAGTCTGCAGAATAGTCTGTATATGCAAAAAATCAGCTTGACCCAATATTGATAGGTATATCAAAAATTAAATTTTGGTTAATAAAATCGAAGGCCTGGATCATTTTAACTTAAAAACTATTGATAGGACTCAAACTGTCGATTTTATAAACCAAAATTTATTGCCTTACATTTTAACCGTCCGGACACAAATTCCTATGGAGTATTTCATTTTAGCCTTGCATTGATAAGAAATATTAATTCCCATAGAGATACTCTCAATTCTACTTGAAAACCATGACAAACCGTTGATGATCATCCTGAGGGGTAGAGATTAGAATTTCCACACAACATTCGTATTATTACCACTTCCAAAATAATACAACACACAGATATCAAATAAGGAAAAAAATAGTAATACGACACCTGATCACACATTCACTCTCAACCTGTACACATAAACAATTATGGAGGAGAAATGGCCGGAAACCTCCAAAGGAGATACCACAGCTCTCTCTCTCTCTCTCTCTCTCTCTCTCTCTCTCTCTCTCTCAATATATATCACACAAACACACTAGTTATAGATGCACGTCCAATACTACTTCCTACTACACCATCAATATATATATGTGTGCACACCCAATTTTTGAACCCACTTGATTTATTAACCGCATTGATCTCTTCGTTCCTTAACGGCTACATTAGCCTTTTTTACGGAAACTGCGGACGAAATCAACGAAGGATATAACGAAAGCTATGACACCGATGCAGAAAGCTATGAACGTCCACGGAGAAGCAAAATACGTCCGTCTCAAGTGCGCCATATTCCTCGCCCAAAAACGCTTGCTATACTCGGTGGCTTTGCGGCATGGTCTGTTGAAGTAATGCCCCAACGTGATTTCCTTGCCTAGCTTGTTGAATAGATCGGTGGCGTCCTTGGTGGGACCCATGTAGTTACGCAATGCTCTGGCCTTTTCGAGCGCTGGGACATCTTTATCGTCGTCAACGAGCATGTCCATGAGCCATGCGTAGGAAAAGTGCTCCAAAACGCCAGAGTAGTACTGCTCCAAGGCAATGAGGTCCCTGAGGAAGAACTCAGTCGTGCTGTATATCGAGAGAGGCGGGATCACGAAACCAGCCCCACAGCACCACCAAAACAGGCCTTTTGGTTCCATGAACTCGATGTCGAACAGATTCTTTCCTGAGTGGGCGGGAACAAACTTGACGCCTGCATAGAGGAGTTCTGATGCCGAAGGCATGGGTACTATTTCACTGGGAGTACTTTTCACGTTTGTTTGATCCGGAGGTGGAAGGTAATTATCATGTAGGTTATGCAGGATATGGTAGTACTTCTTGGCACTTTGAACTTCATCTCATTACAAGGAATAATACATTTGCCGACGGTTGAATAACGCCGTTAGAGGCCCGTTAAACGCCACCAAATATTCACCGGCATTTTATTCCAAACATCGGGGACGTGGCCGTCGGCTTATATTTTCGGTGCTTAAAAAACGCCGAGGTAGAAGTTTTGTCGGCGTTTTTAAAAACGCCGTCTAAAAGGTTCAACCGTTAACATCCGTTACAGTGACATCACTATGACGTATTACGCCAACGTTTTTGTCAAAAACGCCGGAATCAAGTTTTAAAAAAGCCCACAAAATCCGGGCCCAAAATCCATTATTTAGCCCAGCAAATTAGAACTCCCTTATTAAGCCCAACAAATTCCTATTTTAAAATCTTGGCCCAAAATCCATTATTTAGCCCAGCAAATTCCCATTTTAAAACCTTTAGGTAAATGTTTGAACCAAAAAAAAGTTTAAAAACCAAACTGCAACTGAAATGATGGCTTTTTTTTAAAAAAAAAAGGGCAAAAATCATATTAATGAAGACTTGATAATGGGTACATCGAGAGAGAAATTAGAGGGGAAAGAAAAAAGGGGCAGGGTGGGGGTGGAAACTTCCAACGAGAGTGTTAGGTACAAAATTCCACAACTAACATCCAAAGGGCATAAATATGAACTGCTACCCGAAATCATCCGTGTAATTGCAACCAATCCATCCATCCTCATAATCTTTCAACCATCAATCCATCAAAACATATCAGCAATATTCTACCTCATAGAATAATAATACAGCATCACAAATTGCATCAGCAGCAAAATCCAGATCTCTTAGCCCTCCAAATAGGACACAAAAGAAACAAGACACAAACAAAACCAAAAAAACATGAGGCAGTTTATATATGAGGCCTCCTTTTGCTCTTGCTCTTGCTCTTGCTCTTGTTCTTTGTCTTTGATTGGGCAACCTACACACAAACAAGAATTGTCAGTTTAGGCAGTTTTTATGTTCATTCATGCATAAAGACATTTGGATATCTAATAGTCTGCGAGCTCTTAACAGGCATTTGGATAATGCTATATTAACATAATCATTTCCAGATCCTTTCATCATAACCACGGCTAGCTGGAAAAAAAAAGAGAGAGAGGGAGAGAGATCCACGGCTCCTGCTTAATTAACCTCTGCTAATGTGATACATGCATGCAATTTTACTCTAAGGTTATTAATCTGCTTAAACGGGATACAGCTTGACAAGGGTATTGAGTCTATTGACGTTCCTGCACTTCTTACATGGACACATGATTTCATTTGAATTAGGATTGATTCCACATGCATACTTTACAAAATCCTTCACTCTTTGAATGTATTCTGGATGCAACATAGGAAGACTTATCCACCCTTTATCCATTCGTGTTTGTCAACTGTTGTTTTTTTTCACACAAAAAAACAAGCATCGCAATATCAAACAACTTGACTAGAAATTTCTTCCTTCCACATTTCTTTTGAATCTTTGTGACTGTGAAGCTAGGATGTACTTGTGGTAGCTTGCAAAACTTACCAGAGGTTCAATATCAAACACGGTGCAGAGAATCTAAAGTCAGGTACATCTGCATACAAAAACAAACTCATCATTTTCCATCCAGGGCTTAAAGGACCTAAAAACAAAATCTTAAGCAAAATTAGTACAAATTCATTTCGAAATCTTCCAAGAGAATAAATCCCTACAAAAATCAAAATCGGAAAATACTAACCTAACCAAATCGGTAGATCTTCAGTTCGACTACAAAATCCCTAACGAAACTTGACGAAATGGAACCGAATCAGTTTAGCCATACAAAATCTCTAAAATCGAAAGCCTTACGAAACTTAATCGAATCGGAAAACAGAAATCTAACAAAGTCGGAATACCTAACAAACGGAGAAACCAGCAAAATCATGAAAGAGAGTGATCGATCGACGAAAGGAGATAGCTAGTTAACATCGGAATACTTTCGTCTAAATCGATCGGAATATCTGAGAAACGGAGATCGACGAGAGAGAGAGAGAGGAGGAAAAAAAATATTGATGGAGAGAGAAGAGTGAGAGACGAAGCAGTGGGTATAATGTCTAATTGTCGATGAGAGAGAGTGGATCTGAAACGTTGTTCTCTCTTTTGGCGTGTTACTTGCCGTGTTTTAACGC
The DNA here is from genome assembly GCA_019656275.1 of Rhododendron kiyosumense. Lineage (NCBI taxonomy): Eukaryota > Viridiplantae > Streptophyta > Magnoliopsida > Ericales > Ericaceae > Rhododendron > Rhododendron kiyosumense. The sequence continues at coordinate 166,506 of BPLS01028107.1, forward strand.
TTTTCCTTATTTTGCCGTTAAGTGGTGTAGTAATGAAGCCACAGCCAAGTAAAGGCATTAAGGTATTACTCAGAGTTTTAATAAATGCCTTGGCAGCTGGCACAACATGGTGCCTTAAAAAACGTTGGCATAGCAAGCGCCGTTAAATTTGCATTTTCTGGTAGTGTCTTCTACTGCTTTTTTTTTTTTTTTTTTTGAGATAGGCCATCTTCTGTTGAACCAAAAACCCTAAGGACACAGTCACCGGGCGAACAGCAAGTTTTGGCACTGCTACTACTACTGTTGTAGGAATTTTTTACTGTTGCTGGACTCGTCAATTCGCGGTAGTGCCCCACATAATCCGTGAGGTTGCGACTATTCAGGATCCTGCCCAAGGTGAGTGGAAACAATTTCTCAAGCACAAAGAAAGGAATCTGATTCTCGAGGAGTACCAAGTCGTTTATAACGTTGTAATAGGTCAACTGTTACCAAAAATAGGAAAGCCCAAAAGGGTACCAAGTCGTTTATGACGTTTTTTCTACTACCACTTTTTATTGAAAAAGAATAAGCTTCATTACATATATTGTTTTTGAAAATATGGTGATATTTAGCTCATAAAGTTATTCTATCTAAAGTTAGCCATTGCAAAAAAAGAATAAGTTCTCAAGGAGTACCAAGTCATTTATCACGTTGCAACACTCATATTATTACTACTCTTTCAAAATAATACAACACACACATACACAATGGGGAGAAAATGGAAAGATCAAAGGGTCTCTCTCTCTCTCTCTCAAACACACTGTTTATTTATTGATGCAACACATACATACTAGTTCCAAGTTCCAGCTACAACATCAAGATGAACACCCACTTGATTTATTAACAGGCCATCTCTTTGTTCCCCAACAGCTACATCGATCCATGGCCGCCTTATCCTTTTTTGAGGAAATCGCGGATGAATTGAAGAAACGTCATGACAAAAGCAATGAAGCCAACACAAAAAGCTATGAACGTCCACGGAGAATCAAAATACTTGCGTCTCAAGTTTGCCAGATGCTTCGGCCAAAAACGCCGGCTATACCGGGTGGCTTTGACCATCGTGTCATCGTAGTGGCCTCCTGGAAAAACCAAAATGCCTAGCTTGTTGAATAGATCAGTGGCGCCCTTTCTAGCCCCCAAGTAGTTACTCATAATTCTGGCCTTTTCGAGCACTTGGACATCTCTATCAGAGTTCACGAGAAAGTCCATGAGCCATGCATAGGACGAAACGTACCTCGAAATGCCAGGGCAGCACTGCTCAAAGGCAATGAGGTTCCTAAGCAACGACTCTGTGTGGTCGTATAGAAAAATTGGTGGGATTTCGAACTGAGCCCTACGAAACCACTGAAACGGGCCTTCTGGTTCCGTGAACTTGACCTTGAACGCATCATCCTTTGTCTTGCCGGGTACGAACTCGACCCCTGCATAGGCAAGTTCTGATGCAGAAGCATTGACTCCTAGTCCTGGTTCAGCAGTTGTATAGATTGCTATCTTTTTCTTTTTGGAAGAATGAATAGATCGTTTTTCAGGCAGGAAGCCATCATGTAATATATGGAGGATATGATAGTAATTAGCATTACGGCGATCAATATAATTACCACTTTGAACATTTTTTTCTTCTGCTGCTGCTGCTGTTGTAGAACTTTCCACTTTGTTGCCAAGAATCCTTAGGACACAGTCACTGGGCGGACACCAAGTTTTCGCTCTACTACTGTCGGGGACACTTTCTTCATCAGCTGGACCGCGGAGCAATAGAGACAAGAATTCATCATGTAATAGAGTCATGTCGTTGCGAAAGTACTCAAACACATAATCTGTGAGAGACCAGTTCTCCTGGAGACGATTCGGTATCCGATCCACAGTGAGTAGGAACAATTGCTCAAGAACAAAGAAAGGAATCTGGTTCTCCAGAGATATCAAGTCACTTTCTACGGTGTAGTGGATCAAACTGTTATCAAAAATAGGATCGTGTCCCTGCTTTTTGAAATGCCAAATCATTAATCAAATTTGTGATACTCCTAAAAAAAAGTCAAAATATCAAATGACTTGTGTACGTTAAGGATGTGAAATTATACAATAGTCTAGGAGTACCGTCACGTGGTACTCTGAACTACTTTACAACCACACATTTATGTACGATTTACCATTAAGTGTATGGATTTCATAGGAATGTATGGTTGTAAAGTGGTCCAGAGTTTTACATGACGGTATTCCCGGACTATTGAATAATTACTCGTTAAGGGTTGTTATTATTATTTTGCTCGGCACAGAAAGAAATTCATTAAATAATGAAAAAGGATTAGAAATAACAACAACAATGTTGGCGCGACGTAACAGCCAAGTCAATGATCCCAACGACGTTCACACCAAAAGCATGGACAAATCATATGTCGGCCACACCCCCAAAGGGATTGTTGAGGCCAGGGTTTGTTATTGTTATATATATGGGGAATTTTTCTATGGTACACAGATCATTTTTGGTGTATGGTATCTAAAAAATTATTTTAGTGATAAGTACTCCACATTGTGCAGCAAGCAGGGTTTCAAAACGGTCGTTACGTGGCATAACAGCTGTTACGTAACAGATTTTTAAAGGCCCGATACCGTTACGGGTGAAAATAACAATGTTACGAAAAAATTCACATGCATATCGATCGTTACACCCCGTTACAGGACCATTACACCCATTACAGGACCGTTACACTTGCTAGTCCTTGAAAAAAATTCACAAGTGCAGTGTCCAATTCCTTGAACACATTGACCGATACTCCTAATATCCGTTACTCGCGACCACGACCATTACACCGACCGATACCGCAATTTATAACCATGGCAGTAAGTATTCTAGATGTATAATACTTACCACTTTATATGAAATAATTCCATACTGAGTGGTAAATATGTCAGATGGAGTGATAAGTATTCCATATTGAGTGACAAGTATTTCTATACTTACATCAAAAATACTTATTACTCAATGTCGAATATTTATCACTTCTTATGAAATACTTACCACTAAAGTAACTTTTTGGTGTGTACCATAGAGGAACTCATGTATGGGATGTGTTACGAACTTACGATGTGTTTTAATCTTTACATATACATTCATAAAACATGCACTAGTATATACAAAAGAAGAGTATTTTAACTAAGCTACTTAAAAAGGATGCTAAATGTACCAATTGATGGGAAAATTAAGATTAATTAGTTTTGTCAACTGAGATAAAAGGAGCTGATGCTTTAAGCTTCCTTACCTTTGAGTTGCCATTGTCTCCTCCATCAACAGGCTTCTTCCCTTCCATTTCGGCTCTGTTCTTACTTCGTTCGAGTGATCTGTAGAGAAATTCGAGGATGAAACAACCATCGACCAACATCATTTCCTCATCCAGCTTAACTTCGGCAAGATAGCACTTCTTTGCATCGTTTATTGACTTGTTCATTTCAGCTAAACATTCTTGCAACACCGCGTTTTTTGTCTCCACTGATTTCATGCCCTCCAGCCCTACGGTCAATCGACTAAGTAGGTCATTCGTGTAGATCACCTTGATGTGTTGCATGGGTGTTTGGAGGTGTTTGTTGTTTCGGTGAAGAGGGCCGACAGCTATGAGGCGAGGGGTGTAGGCGGTATGATTCAACTTACGAAGATCTTTGGGAACCCTATAAATGCAAGCTGAAGAGAACCATTCGGTTTTCTGGGCACCATCACCGAGTTTGGATGTAAGGCGCCGAAGACCCTCCCCATAGTCATTCTCCCCTTGGCTCATTTCAGCTACGTGGATTTCCATTTGATCAATGAAATTGAGAAGCAGTTGTGTTTTACTTGGTGGCAGAGTTTCGGTTCAAAATGTTTTTGGATTTTCCTATGTGGGTTCGAGCTAAAGACAAACTATCTCTCTCTCTCTATATATAGAAGCCTCACACTTGTTTTTTTTTTTTTTTTTTGATCAGCCAACAGAGAGAGAGAGAGAGAGTAATTGGTGCACTCAGATATTTACCTTCTTTCCAAAACTGCCCAGAACTGTACAATCTAATGTGTAAGAGTAATTATTCAGTGGTAAAGGAAAACAGAGACTAATGAGGATTTTTTTTTTTTTATCGCGAGAGGCTAATGAGTAGCACTCGAGCTCGTGCCCTATATAACCCAAGCGTAAGTTTGCCCCTCGAATTTCGATCTATCAATAAGTGAGAAAAAATATCCTACTCACAAATTGAAAACTATTAATAGCAATAATTCAAGAGAGCCATTTTGTTCGCAATCACCTTGGATGCATGAAATCAGCAACTTTACTTAAATTCGGTTGGCCATGTTACGGAACTTCAAAATCTTTTATCTTGTGTAAATTGCATTTGTTAGATACCAAAAAAACAAAAAAACAGCTCAATTAATTAGATAATGGAGTAGTAAGTACTTGATCAAAAAAATGGTTTATCAAGTATCACTGATATTTGATTGAAAACAAGTTTTGCTTCGTAACTATAAAATAAATTATTGCCAAGAAAATAAGTGACTTCGATTATTAATTACAATGAAACTCGCAACGTATCTTACCAAATGTGGATAAAGTTATCCTCATCTTTTTTTTGGTCAAGCAGAATTTCAAATTATATTACGAAAGAAAGTTACCCTCATCAAAGTTGAGGGTGAACAAAATTGCTCGTAATTCATATATCTTTCGGTTCCGATACTTTTTTTTTTCAAGTTTTTTGAAATTTCCATCTAGACCACTCATGACATTTGGAATGATTTCGAACGATTCCAAAAGAGAAATAGACCGATGGTCAAGTTTGGAATGAGTCCTACGGATTCCTAAAGAGAGAGAGAAAAGAAGAGAGTGAAAAACATTTCTTTATCATTAGATTCCTAATTTGGGAAGAGGAAGGAAAATTTTGTCCTTCTCTTCAGAACATTTTTTTTTTGCAATTTTTTTCTTCCTTTTCTCACCCTTTCTCCTCTTTTCCCTTTCTTCCTCATCCAACAAAGGACAAAACCTTCGGATAAAAGATGAGTCAAAAAATAAATTCCGTATGCGTTAAAGTTTAAGTAGTTTTCTGTAAAATGTCTACTTCGTAACAAAAAGAGTCTAAGAAATACTTATCAAAAAAAAAAAAAAGAGCCCAAGAGAAAATACAAATTGAAAATATCATGTAAAGCCCCAATTTTTTGGTAAATATAGGTAAAACATGGGCATTATCAACAACTTTGGAACTGCCGGATCAAGAGTTCGAGTCTTGATAAGAAATATAATTATGAAGCTAATTGTAAAGTAAGCAAATGTTTCTCTATCACACTGCTCGTCGTATTTGGAATGATTTCTAACGATTCTTAAAGATGAACAAACCACTCGTCAAGTTTAGAATAATTTCTAACTATTCCTAAAGAGAGTGAAGAACATTTCTTCATATAATTATGAAGCTAATTGTAAGGTAAGCAAATATTTCTCTATCACACTGCTCGTCGTATTTGGAATAATTTCTAACAATTCTTAAAGATGAACAAACCACTCATCAAGTTTAGAATAATTTCTAACTATTCCTAAAGAGAGTGAAGGACATTTCTTCATTGATTCCTAATTTGGAGAGGAAGGAACAATATGTCATCTTCAAAACTTTTTGCTTTTGCAATTTTTGTCTTGCTTTTCTTACCTTAAAGGTGTAGGTGGCCATCCACAGTGGTATAATTAAAAGCCAATTATTTTTAAAGTTAACAATGTTGGTGCAAAAAATGGGTCACAATGATATAATCAAACTTAGCAACATCCTTAGAAATAATCAAATTTTAAGCTTTCGATAATCAAAATTAGTAACCTTTTTCAATAATCAAAATTTGTGGACTTCACACCACATAAGTTAACTAGTTCCAAAATTTGTATATATGCGCGTTTCAATTAATATTTTTTTCTTCTCTTCTTCGCATAATCTATATCTTCTTCACATTATCCACAAACTATTTCACTTTCTTTCTCTAAAAAAGTGAAGCTCATATCTCTCGATCATCTTTAATTCAACCCAACATCGCCGGATTAAGGTATTTTACTATTCTTTCCCGCTTCTATTTTTTTCCCCCAAAAAAATTTATATTATGAGGAAAGAAAGTCACCGATTTTTTCCCAATATTAAGAGAGGAAATCGATATATTTCTGCAAAAAAAAAAAAATCATAAATGGAGAGAAGTGAATGGCAGGAAACAAAGGAGAAAAGAGAGTGAAATTGTAGTTGACTCTTATTTTGGTTATGGACTAAAAGTGACCATTATGAAACTTAACATTGTTAAGTTTAACAACCTATTGAGTGAATAATCAAAAGTTGATGTGTTACTTTTGGTTATCTTTTTTTGATTATACCACTGTGGATGGCCTTATAATTCATGCATCTTTCGATTCAAATCCTTTTCTCTTGTTTCAAGTTTTAATTTACATCTAAACCGCTCATCAAGTCTCAAATGATTTCTAACGATTCCTCAAGAGGAATAGACTGCTAATCAAGTTTAGAATGTATTCCTAAAAAGAGAAAAGAAGAGAGTGAAAAAAATATTCACTATTAGATTCCTAATCTGGAAAGAGGAAGGATATAATTATGTCCAGATGTCTATTTCCATAGCATCATTCACTAGCAAATAGCTTAACCAACAAATGACAACCAACTATTGAAACTGAACAGTAAATGATACTTAGATAAGGAAAGAAGGAAAAAGATGCATATATATGTAGTGAGACAAACCACATATTCTGACTGAAATAGTTACACAAAGCAAAAAAGTAAAGCCCCAAAGGACTTTTTATCTAAGCCCATTCCCTTGCCCCCAATGACTTTTTATCTAAGCCCATTCCCTCACTCTTAATTGACATAATAAAGACCATATACAACTGTTAGGGTGACAGAAGGAATAGATGGAACGAAAAGAACCTCCAAACCAACAATGTTGTTTCGCTGGGGAAAACCGTATATATTAAAGAAAAAGACGACTAAAATGTCACAATTTGCTAGTTTCAAAAATCATCTAACTCAAGATACTATACATATATCACCAATTAAAGTAACATTTGTGTCGCAAAGTGAGAGGTCACCCACGAACTATCACCAACCAATCCTCAGAGGCATGTGCCAGATGTACCCCTAGCTCCATCGATAACTTCTCGTTGAGTGTTACTTCTTTGGAAAGCATCTCCACCACTTGCTTCATTCCTGGTCTTTGATTACAAGCTGCTTGGGTACAAAATAAAGCAACTTTGATGAATCGAATTACCTTATCCTCCGGGTAATCAGTTAATTCCGGATCAACAATGTCTAGTAACCAGCCTTCCTCTCTCAGCTTCCATGCCTGCATCATTTTGTTACTCCAGTTCACATATTCCCAGTTCCACAAATACAATCCATGATTACAATACTCCAAATTAAACAATTCGGTACAATACCTTACATTTTATTTTACAAAGAGAACAAGGTAGCTCTCAAAAATAGCTTTTAAACAGCAATGTCTACCTGCACTCCAAGCATTCTAAGTCAATGTCTCCTTGGTGTACCTGAAAAAATGAAGGGTTGAGCAAACCACACGCACAGTAGAAAATTCTATACTTAAGTTATATGTCTACTCGATGATAATGCACCAACAGAATAAGAATTTTTCAACTGATAAACTGAAACAAAGAAAGCCAACTGCAACGAATAATTCTCAAGATTGTATGATTCGAACAAAACGTCGAGTTTCTATTTAAACCCCAGCTTAATGATTCTCATATTAATCCCAAGTTCTAACCATTTTCATTCCAGAATAATACTGGTTATTTGGGACCCCGTGCGTCCCCTACCAGTCATCTCGTCGATTAGTGATACCTGTTAACTCCGGGTGTTTGGGACCCCGTGCATCCCCTGCCAATCATCTCATCGATTAGTGATACCTGTTCACTCCGAATGTTTGGGACCCGTGCACCCCCTACGGGTCATCTCACCTTTTGGTGATACCCGTTCATAAACCTTCCATTCAAGCCATCCTTGTTTTATTCTACTTTCATTAACTAACCCACGTTGGCTTAGCCACACTACCCGACACAACGAACCATATGACCAACAGATCGTAAAGAAGCCAGTGACACTGCTAAGGAATGATTAGAATGTGCCGGGGCAGTATTGAATATCAAAACGACGAAACAGGAGCTGATCTAGGCAAGAAAGCACCGCGCACAGCTACATGAGTCGCGCGCACGGCCAAATGAAGGAAGCAGTGCGAACAGGTCCACGAGTCGCGCGCGGACCAACCAAACTGGTCAAGGCAAACGAAATCAGCGCGCAGGTACATGAGGCGCACGCTGTGGTCCAGAACACGAGCAGAAACTTAATCAAAACGATGAAACACGATCGGATAGAAACTAACAGATCATGGCACGCGTGCCTGGGGTGGTGCCTGGGGTTGCACAGGGGCTTTTTGGGTTGCACCACGCAGGTAAACCCAATTTGGGTATTTTCTTGTCTTATTTTTTGGGGGCTTTGATGTAATGTTTTTATATTTTTGTCATTAGTATGTAATAAGTGAAGTGTGTGTCTAGAACCTTGTACAGAAATATCTAGTAGTGGCTGTGGTGTGTCTTTGTTTATTGTAAAAAAAAACAGAGAGAAAAAACATAAACAGAGAGAGAGAAAAGAGAAAAAAGAACAGAAAAGAACTAGGGTTTTGTGTGCTTGTGTGTGCTGTGTTTGAAGATGAAGAAAAAGGCTTTGTACAGCTTTAATCAAGTAAAAGAAATCTGCATTTCTAGTGCCCAGATAAGTCTTGTTACTCCTGAATTTTTCTGCTCTATTTTATTGTCGGAAAATTGCATGTTTCAAGCTTGATAGTGTGCTGAAAATCTGCTGCATTTCTGCTTCATTTTCTGCTCAGTTTTTGACTGTTTTTTGGTGATATTTGTGTGTGCATTAGGCCCCTAATTTCCCCCAACAAATCTGGTATCAGAGCTTAGAGCTTGTTGCTTGAAATTAGGGCTTTTATTGGTGTATTTGTGCTTGATCTGTGATGGATGCAATGAATAACTTTCTCTAGCCCCAAATTCCTAGATTGGGGAAAGATAATTATGAGAATTGAAGTATACAAATGAAAGTATTGTTGGGTTATCAAGATTTGTGGGATCTTGTTGAAAATGGGTTTGAACAACCCGCTTCGAAGGAGGATGAAAATAAATTGATGGATGGTCAGAAGGTTTTACTCAAGAACATGAGAAAAAAGATAAGAGAGTCTTGTTTCAAATCTATCAAGCCAGCCTTGTTTCAAATCTATCAAGCCATTGATGAGTCTAGCTTTGAGAAAATCTACTGCGCAACCACTTTCAAAGTAGCTTGAGATATCCTTCAAAATGCAAATAGAGGTATTGACAAAACCATAAGGATGAGACTTCAAGTTTTGAGGGGTAAATTTGAATCTTTGCAAATGAAAGGTGATGAGACCATTGCGGAGTATTTTACTAGAACCCAGTGATTGTGAATCAAATTAGAAGGTATGGTGACAACCTGGATAATGTATGTGTAGTGGAGAAGATCTTACGATCTCTAAATGGTAAATTTGAGTATATGGTTCCCGCCGTTGAAGAGTCAAAGGATACTTCTACCATGACATTTGATCAATTGATGGCAACACTTGAAGTTCATGAGCAAAGGTTGAACAAGAAGGCTTCAAGCTCTCTTGAGCAAGCGCTCTAATCCAAACTTTCTTTCAAGGATGTGAAGGAGGATCAAGGGGGGACCTCTCAGAGCGGAAGAAGAAGAGGCTATGACGGTCATCGTAGAGGCTATGATGGCCGTGGTAGAGGCTATGAAAATTGTGGAAGAGGCTTTGAAAGCCATGGAAGAGGTTATGCGAATAGATGTAGAGGTGGAAGAAACATTAGTGGAGGTGGAATAGGCCAAAACTCATATGCTCCAAGAGGAAGAAGAAGAGCTAGAGGAGGTGGCAACTACAACCGTTCTTATAATCGGAATGGTTATGATAAGAGAAATGTTGAATGCTATAATTGTCACAAATTTGGGCATAATAGTTATGAGTGTAAAGCAAAGTCAAGCAATGAAGTTGGTGAGCAAGCTAACTATGTAGAGAAAGAGTACCAAGAAGTTGGGCCCACTTTATTGCTAGCTTACAATGGGTCCAATGGAGATCAAAGCGATGTATGGCTTCTTGATACCAGGGCAAGCAATCATATGTGTGGCAAAAAGAACATGTTTGTTGAACTTGGTGAGGCGGTACAAGGCCATGTCACATTTGGCGACCACTTCAAAGTTTTGGTGAAAGGCAAAGGTAAGATTCTAATCAAACTCAAGAATGGTAATCATGATTTTATTTCCGATGTTTATTATGTTCCGGATATGAAAAATAATATCTTGAGTTTGGGACCACTTTTGGAGAAAGGATGTGATATTTGCATGAAGAATCTTTATTTTACTATTAAAGATGTTTGTGGAAATTTGATTGCTCATGTAAAAATGTCGAAGAATAGAATGTTTTCTTTAAATATTCAACATGATATTATGAAATGCTTTAATGCTATTGTCAAAGATAAGGCTTGGTTGTGGCATGTGAGATTTGGGCATCTTAATTTTGGTGGTTTGAAACTTTTATCAACTAAAGATATGGTGAGAGGCTTGCCTTTTATTGATCATCCCAATGAAGTTTGGGAAGGGTGCATTCTTGGCAAACACCAACGATTGAGCTTTCCTAAAGAAGCAAGATGGTGAGCATCAAAGCCTTTGTGATAGGCGCGTAAATGTTTACATTAGCGCCCCCTAATTTATCATTGTTAAGTCCCATTTATATTATTATTCGGAACTTAGTGTTTAATTTGTGTATTATGGGTATTTGAAGAGTTTGATACAAAAATATGCAAAGTTGAAATATTAAACGGTATTCAACATTGGGCCGTCGGAGCCGTCGGAATTCAATGAAGTAAAAATGAAGAATTGGTGGAGGATAGATTCAGCGGAAATAAGAATTAGATTTGGACTTTTGTCCACCAAGTGGGCCCCATAGTATTTTGACCACATGGTGGGCCCCGGACAATGGGCTTGCACGGCTGACAATTAACAAGAAACGAAAGAAGGGTTTTTAAAATGTCAAGCACTTCACTTATTATAAAAGGAGGAGAACGGTGGCGATCAGAGTGGTTCCGAAATTACTTTTACAGCTTCAGATTTTTGTTCTTTCATTCTGAGTTTTTTTTTTTCCATCAAGTTCTTAGAGTTTTGTTCAATTACTCATCGTTCGGTAACTCATACTATGCTTTGTTCGTAATTAAAGTTATTTGTTTGAGTTTTTCTTGGTATTAATCTTTTGTTTATTTTCTATCCTAAACAATAGAAGTATATTTCAATATAGGGTTTCCTTTGTTTATTGTTTAACAATGAATGAGTAGTTGTTTAGGTAAGGTCACGGGGTAATTAGCATACCGTAACTAGTTCAGACATTACTTCTATTTTCAAACAATGGAAAAAGACAATTTTAGATTGGTAAAATACTTCCCGTAGACGAACTCGGGCATTGTCGGAGCCCATATGAACGGGAGAATGGGGGTTCAAAACTCATTCTCCGCTGCGCATGGGTAAACGGCGACCATAGGGTCTCGCATCTGACGGGGTATTTTTTTGAATCTAAAGTTGAACGTTTTTAAGAACACAGAACGGAGCAGGTTAATCCGGATTGGTTACGAGTGTTACGAACCCTACAACCGTACCTCATTTAAATTATTTGAAAAGAACAGTTGTTTCCTTAAGTTTTAGTTAATCTCAATCAAAACGACAAGGGTTGGCTACCTACGAGCCCGTTAAATTAGTAAAACCCGCGTTTTAGTTAGCATACATCACTGTCTCTGTGGATTCGACTCCGGACTTACCAGATATTGTGCTACATCAATTTCAGCCCTATGCTTGGGGCACCCCATTATTTTATGACTAGAAAATCGTCAAGCACTTGAAGCTTGTGCACACCGATGTATGTGGTCCTTTGAAGCCTATGACAAATGGCAAGAATAGGTATTTCCTCACTTTCATTGATAACTATAGCCGGAAGACTTGGGTGTATTTTCTAAAGAGGAAGTCGGAGGTGTTTGATAAATTCAAAGAGTTGAAGACACTTGTTGAGAAGCAAAGTGGCAACTACATCAAGATGTTAAGATCTAATCATGGCGGTGAATATAGTTCCGATGCTTTTGAGAATTTTTGTAAAGAGCGTGGTATTGTGCACCAAGTGACTCCATCCTACACACCTCAATTGAATGGAGTTGCCGAAAGGAAGAATAGAACAATCTTGAATATGGCTAGAAGCATGTTCAAAGGAAAGCACTTGCCTAGAGAATTTTGGGCCGAAGCCATTGCATGTACCGTTTATCTCTTGAACCGTTGTCCAACTAAAAGTGTTCGCTTCAAGACACCGGAAGAGGCATGGAGCTCTTTCAAGCCAAGTGTTTCTCATCTTAGAGTTTTTGGGTGCATTGCCTATGCAAAGATTCCGGAAACTAGAAGAACAAAGCTTGATGACAAAGGTGAAAGATGCATTTTTAAGTTGAACTTGTTCTTAAAGAAGAAGAAATAGAAGTGCCAAATGAAGTTGAAAGAGAGCCACAATCTCCTCCACATGGATCTCCTTCATCTTATAGAAGTGATTCTTCCTCACCATCATCATCATCATCGGAGGCTAGTTCAAGTGAAAGGCCAAGGAAAACAAGAAACTTGCAAGAAATTTATGAAGAAATTGAAATGGAGGAAGACAACTTGAACTTATTTTGTTTCTTTATGGATTTGGATTGTGATCCTATTAGCTATGAAGAAGCAATTCAAGAGAAGAAATGGAAGAAAGCTATGGATGAAGAAATCAATGCAATTGAGAAGAATGATACATGAGTGCTCACTAGTCTACCACAAGGTCACAAAGCAATTGGTGTGAAATGGGTGTATAAGACCAAGAGAAATGCAAGTGGTGAAGTTCAAAGATACAAAGCAAGATTGGTGGCTAAAGGCTACAAGCAGAGAGCCGGAATTGATTATGGTGAAGTGTTTGCTCCCGTTGCCCAAATTGAGACTATTAGATTGATGATTTCTTTGGCCGCCCAATATAAATGGAAGATTTATCAATTTGATGTGAAATCAGCGTTTTTAAATGGCTTCCTTGAAGAAGAGATTTATGTGGAACAAACCTTGGAATATGTCAAAGTTGGGCAAGAAGGCAAAGTGTATAAGTTGAAAAAAGCTCTTTATGGGCTAAAACAAGCACCACATGCTTGGAATGCTAGAATTGATAAATATTTTGTGGAGAATGGCTTTGAAAAATGTCCTTATGAGCATCCATTGTACACTAAGGTGGATGCCAATGGAAATTTTTTGCTTGTGTGCCTATATGTTGATGATTTGACCTTTACCGAGAATGCTCCTAGCATGTTCAAGGAGTTCAAGAAGAGTATGATTCGGGAGTTTGAGATGACCGATATTGGCTTGATGTCTCACTTTCTTGGCATTGAAGTTGAGCAAAAGGAAAATGGAATTTTCATTTCTTAAAGTGGCTATGCAAAGGAAGTGCTTAAAAGATTTGCCAAGGAATCTTGTAATCCGGTGAACACTCCAATGGAAAGTGGAGTAGAGCTTCGAAAGAGCAATAATGGTGGCAATGTTGATCCAACTTACTTTAAAAGTCTAGTTGGAAGTCTCCGGTATCTCACTTGCACTAGGCCGGACATACTTTATGGTGTTGGATTGATTAGTAGATACATGGAATCACCGGAACAATCACACTCAATGCGGCAAAGAGGATTCTTCGTTATATCAAAGGTACACTCAATAACGGCTTGTTTTATTCTTGTGTTGATGATTTTAAGCTTGTTGGATATTCCAATAGTGATTGGGAAAGAGATTTAGATAAAAGGAAAAGTACTTCGGGCTTTGCTTTCTTTATGGCAAATGCGATTTTTACTTAGTCTTCTAAGAAGCAACCCATTGTTACTTTGTCTACTTGTGAAGCGGAGTATGTGGCCGCTAACTCTGCTGTTTGCCAGGCTATTTGGTTGAAAAATTTGTTGGAGAATTTGGAATTTCCACAAGAAAGTCCCACGGAGGTACATGTTGATAATAGATCGGCAATTTCCTTGACAAAGAATCCGGTATTTCATAAAAGGAGCAAGCATATCGATACTTGTTTTCACTTCATCCGGGAGCATGTGATGCAAAAGGAAGTGGAGCCAGTTTATTGCAAGTCCTATGATCAAGTTGTCAATATTTTCACAAAGCCTTTGAAACATGACGTGTTTGGAAGATTGAAGTTGATGCTTGGCATGAAGACTTTTGGAAATTGGGTTTACAGGGGGATGTTAGAAATATGTAAACCCAATTTGGATATTTCCTTGTCTTATTTTTTGGGGGCTTTGATGTAATGTTTTTATATTTTTGTCCTTACTATGTAATAAGTGAAGTGTGTGTCTAGAACCTTGTACAGAAATATCTAGTAGTGGCTGTGGTGTGTGTCTTTGTTATTGTAAAAAAAAGAGAGAGAAAAACGTAAACAGAGAGAGACAGAGAAAAGAGAAAAACAAGGGTTTTGTGTGCTCGTGTGTTCTGTGTTTGAAGATGAAGAAAAAGGCTTTGTAAAGCTTTAATCAAGTGAAAGAAATCTGCATTTCTAGTGCCCAGATAAGTCTTGTTACTCCTGAATTTTTCTACTCTGTTTTATTGCTTATCGATTTCCTAATCCTAAATTAATGGGTCGCTCCAAGTGTAGGGCGGAGACTGACGTAGCACAATATCCGGTAAGACCGGAGTCGAATCCACTAAGGACGGTGAAGTGTGTGATGTGGAACCTTGGGTCGCAGTATTAAAATGGGCTCTTAGGTAGCCACCCCTTATAGTTTTGATTGAGAGATTGACTAAAATAAAGAAAATTGTTTGTTTTTTTAAATAATTAAAAAAAGGTACGGTTGTAGGGTTTTTAGCACTCGTAACCAATCTGAATTAACCATCTCCAATTGATGTTCTTAAAACGTTCAATTTTAGATTGAAAAAGATACCCCATAAGATGCGTGACCCTATGGTCGCCTTATACCCATGCGCAGCGGAGAATGAGTTTTGAATCCCCATTCTCCTGTTCACATGGCTTTCGAAAATGCCCGGATTCGTCTACTGAAAGTATTTTTCCAATCTTAAATCGTTTTTCATTGTTTGAAATTAGGAACAGTGTCCGAACTGATCACGACGTGCTAATCACCTCGCAACCCTACCAATACGACCAGGGCCAGCCTTGAGATTCATGGGGCCTAAGTCGAACTTGTAAAATAGGGGCCCTAATTTTCTTTAAAAAAAAAAAATTAACCTCAAGGAAAACAAAAGAAGTGGAAAAATAATTGAGAGTTGCTTGGGCTGGGAATTGAACCTTGAAACTGTTGGATATCAAGACCTAAACTTACCACTTGGCTAGCTGTTTCCTCTGGTAATCGGAAGCCACTAATTAGGTATATATTACGTACCTAGGTATAGGGGCCCTAATTTTTCGCCAAATTTCGGGGGGCTTAAGGCTGCCGCCTTACTCGGCTTAGCTCAGAGCCGGCAGTGAATACGACTACTCACTCATTAATAAACGAGAAGCAAAAGAAACCCTAACTTGCATCATGCTTGAAATGAAAATTAAACAAAAGATTAAAACTAAAATAAGATCCACGAGCAACTTTAATTAAGAACGAAACGTAGTACGAGCTACCGAAAGATGTGTTCTTGAACAAAACTTGAAAACTTCAAAGGATAGAGCTCTGCAAAGTAAAGAACGTAAAAAAAAAGCTGCTACGTATTGTTCGAACCCTAAAAATGAAGTCCAGGGAGGTATTTATATTAATCCCCCGATATTGAGAATAAAAGGAAAAATAAATGACGAAGCATGGAAAATCCTGTTGGGCTCCTCGGTATTGATAGTGAAGATGGGTGTATGGATACCCATGTTCCTGTTAAGCTTTGGATTGGTTTTGCATCAAATTGTATGGATACAGAAGATGGGTGTATGGATACCCATGTTCCTGTTAAGCTTTGGATTGGTTTTGCATCAAATTGTACGGGGATTGGTTATGTTTGTATCTATACCACACTCCTTAACGACCATCTCCCGAGACTTGCATGGGATTTGGCCACCCGACGTTTAACCGACATCACCCAACATTCATGCCTCCGCTTTGACACCCCCAGCAATGTACAAACTGGCTTTTAGGCCATGCTTTTCAGCCTCGACGCTAAAACCGCCTTATAACCTGCAAAAATAATAAACACACAAAGCCAAAACAAAGCACGGCATCAAGTGAAAAATGGAATAAAATGCGCCTCTAATGTACTAATTCGCCTTACTTAGGCGCTCACACCTCCAATATCACGCGCCTATCATTTATTGCCAGAAAATTGCTTGTTTCAAGCTTAATAGTGTGCTGAAAGTCTGCTGCATTTTCTGCTCTATGACTATTTTTTGGTGATATTTGTGTGTGCATTTGGCCCCTTATTCCCCCAACAAAATACTCCTCCACTCAACACTTATTAGGTATTACAAATATATCAAGCAGCTGTGCTTGAACAGGTTGGACAAATTTGGACATTATGTACCCTATAAGACTGGTTGGTTACATTTCACAAGACTAATTTTCAAATGGGTCCATTTTGATTCATGTCAGCGTTTGAGATTTCTTTATTTGACTATGTCCAGTTCCTTTAGACAACGGATCTATAAGAATTCATCTATCCCAGTAATAAAATTTGCTAGGACGTTAATGGAAAGGAGAAAATAATAGTATCAGTGGGCTACAAAGATAGATATTTCAAGGGAACGGGCAAACTTATTACTTTATTACAGCAATTTATTCATAACACTCTTACAATTTTAGTTGAAACATAATACAAAGTTTATGATCATTGGCGTTTAATGAAAGAAACTGACGACAAATTGAGTAACCGACATGCCAAAAGCGATGAAGGCCAAAGAAAAACCTATGAATGCCCACGGAGAGGCAAAATAAGTACGTTTCAAGTATGCCAAAATCTTCGGCCAGCCATACTCGCTATACTTGAACGCTCTGCTGCAAGTGTCGGCAAAATAAAAGTCTTCTACTACAACCGCCTTGCACAGCTTGTTGAACAGATTTGAGATGTCCTCGTCTGCGCCCAAGTAGCAAGACATAACCTTGGCATCTTTAAGCACTTGGATGTCTTTATCAGAGTTGATTAACATGTCCATGAGGAATGCGTAGGATGTGAAGTGCTGCGAAATGCCAGGGACACACTGTTCAAAAGCAATGAGGTTTCTGAGGAATGGCTCTGTGGGGTCGTGTATATGGAGAGCTGGAATAGCAAAACTGGCCCTACGGCACCACCAGGATAGGCCTTTGTCTTCATCGAATTTGACGTCGAATTGGTTGTTTCCTGAGAGGGGTTTAAACTGGACTCCTGCGTATTCAAGGTTTGATGCAAATAGAGTGAATCCACTGAATTTTGTTTTCTGCGCAGTCAAGGTCTCAGGAAGAAGGTAATTCTCGTGTAGCAAATGGAGAATATGGTAGTAGTGTTTTGCTTTCCCAGCTGGCTGTTCTCCTTCACTGGAAACGTGAAGGACACAGTCATTAGGTGAAGAACTAGTTGCCGTCGCTCGCGCCACCACTATTTGTGGAATTGCCTTCTGGACTCATCACGTCGCGAAAGTAAAATAGGACGTAATCAGTGAGTGAACACTTATGGGGACAGTTCGGGATCTTTTCCACAGTGAGTTCAAACAATTTCTCAAGCACAAAGAATGGAATCTGGTTCTCGAGTAGTACTAAGTCGTGTTTGATGTTTTTTTCTGTCAAAATGCTATCAAAAATAGGATCTGCCATTTTTTGTTCGCTGCTTTTTCTGGTATGTTCTCCTTCATGAGGCTGCTGAATGCTACTTGAGGCCTAAGACAAAAAAGTTTTAGTGAGGCCCTTTACTCAATTAATAGTCCATTAAGTGTTTTTATTTTCAAAAGTATTGTTTCCTGCTTTTTGAAATGCAAAATTTCTATTTAAATATTTATATAGAGCTTTACTTGACAAGTTGTTTGGACTTTAAATATAGAGCTTTACTGGACAAGTTGTTTGGACTTTAATATTATGACTGGTTCATTGAATTCACTATATAATGGTAAACATTGATTCGAATAGAGATTTTTTTTTAGGGAAAAAATTAAGTGCTACGAGGGCCTGAGGCATCAAAATACAAGAAGAATGTATGAAATTTTTTTTTTTGTTTTTTTTTGTTTTTGACCAAGGATAACATAAAAAGATCGATTTTTACCCTCTCAATTTTTTGTTTGAATATCGTGATTCTGGGATTATATTCATGTGCTACATGAATAGACACAAAGCTTAGAAACAAATGAGGAATTAATCCTACGCCCCAAGCTTTCTTACCTTTGAGTTGCCACTATCTCCACCATCGATAGTTTTTCTTTCGTCAGCTTTCATAAGGTCATAGTATTTGTAGAGAAGCTCGAGAATGAAGCAACCATCGACCACCATCATTTCCACATTCAGCAAAATGTAGTCTGGGTAGCTTTTCCCGGCATCAACTAGCAACCTCTTCATTTCTTTCACACACTCTTTTAGCACCTCGGACAGCGCTGCTCCTTGGGCCAGTCGAAGAAATAGGTTACTGACATAGTTCAACTTGATGAGTTGCATTATTGGTGTTTCTCCGTGCTTGTGATAGGGGCCGATAGAGATGAGGTGAGGGGTGTAGGCACTGTAGCAATGGCGGAAGTACCATGAGGCTGCACTAGGCTATAGCCTAGGTGCAATTCCTAAGAATTAAAAAAAAATAAAATTATGTGTAAAGTTTCATTCCAAATGAATTTAGCCCAGCCCATCATCCTCTCATTTAACCTAGCTCAATCCACAATCTGTTTGAACGGCATGAAGATCTTATTTATTTGATCATTTTATTATAAATTGTCATAATTAATTTTTGTCTTTAGGGCTCTTGTAATCAAGTTTCTGCTCTTTATTTGGAATCCTATAGGGTAGATACTTTATTATGAGAGTTCTAGATGAAAATATTAATTATGATTTTTTAGAACAATATGATAAAAAAATAAGATCTCCGCACTGATTCAAACGGATTGAAAAATTGAGTACTTAATTTTTGCTACTCTAGTGTACGTACTCTAATGGAACAACAAAATAAAAAGGGAGGAAAAACTCTTTTGTACTTTTGTTTTGTTTATTTTTAAACATTTATATATTTATATACGAGTTTGCCTTCTTTTTGGTTCACATGTATAAATTTTGGTTAGCCCAGGGCGAAATAAATTCCTGGTTCCGCCCTTGCACTGTAGTTCTGATTACGAAGATTTTCGGGCACCCTGTACATGCAAGCAGAAGAGAACAACGATGTGGTTGTCTGGGCCGCTCGAGTGATAGTATTATGGATGCCGGATGTATAACTCTGAAGATCATTCTCGCTGTCCACGTCCCCTGGACTCATTTCAGTTGAGTCTGCATGGGATGAGGGGCGGATTTGGACTTGAATTCGTTCTCTTGTACCCTCGCGTCCTGGAATTGTTGATAGTATTATGGATGTTGCTCCAGGCTCATGACCCTGCAATGTTTCGGGTTCGCAGGCCTCCTCCGCTTGACTCATTTCAGTTGGGTGGATTTCGATTTCCGTTAGATCAATGAAATGCAAGAAGCAGTTGTGTTATACTTGGTGGTTGAGGTTTGGGTTTGAGCTAAAGACGTACAGACCCTCTCTATATATAGAAGGCTCACAGTACAGTTTAATTAATTGGTGCACTCATATTTTTGCCCTCTCTTTTCAAAACTAGAACTTGCAAATCTCAGTGGCAGAGAGAGGGGCACGTGCGCGATGCACGAGATCTTGTGCCCAATACAAGCGTAAGTTTGCCCCTCGAATATCTTCTATTGATAAGTGAAGAAAAAAGATCCTACTAGCATAAATGTTCTATCTCTCTTAATAAAAGTTTAGAAGTACAAATTGAAAAATAATAGCAATAATTCATGAGTGCCACTTTGTTTACACTTGTCTTGAATGAGAGACCAAAACTTTACTTCCATTCAGTGAACCATGTTACGGATCTTCAAAATCTTTTTTTATGTAAATTGATTTGTTAGGAAATTATACAAAAAATAGCTCAATTAGATAGCAGTAAATACTTGACAAAAATTTTAATTCTCTGGTAGAATTGGTTAGAGTGGAATTGAAGGTTTTTTTTTATCAAGTATTACTGATATTCGATTGAAAAGGAATTTTGCTTAGTAAATAAATAAATTAATGCATAGGAAATAAGTGACTTTGATTATTGCAACAGAACAAAATTGCTCGTAATTTATGCATCTTTTGGTTTCAATCCTCATTTTTTTGTTCAAGTTTTCTGAAATTTGCACATGTACTGCTTGTGAAGATTAGAATGATTTCTAACTATTCCTAAAGAGAAATAGACCACTCATGAAGTTTGGAATGATTTCTAACGATTCCTAAAGAGAGAAACGAAATAGAGTGCAAAACTTAGATTCCTATTTTGGGGAGAGGAAGGAAAATTTTGTCCTCTTCTTCATAACCTTTTTTTTTTTCCTGGAATTTTTAGCTTTCTTTTCTACCCAAATTTCTCCTCTTTTTCCCTTCCTTCCGCATCCAACAACGGACAAAGCCTTCAGATAAAAAATGGAAAGTCGAAAAATATTGCTTTCTGTAAATTGCTCTACTTCGTAACAAAAATAGTCTAGGAAAATACAAATTGAAAATATCCTGTAAAGCCCCTTTTTTTTGGTAAACATAGGGGAAAAAGGGCGAAGAAATAGAATTGAAAATCGATCAATCACTTTGGAACCGCCAGATCAAGAGTGATTGAGTCTTGATAAGAAGTTATGAAGTTAATTGTTGTAAAGTACGCAAATATTTTCTCTCACAGTGATATAATTAAGTTAAGTTCTCCCACCGTCTGTTTACACCATAAATTTGTCAACGTGAATCGACTAGACTAAAGTTGGGACACGTGTCGATCACACCTAATTAAGTATTACAGAATCAAATGGACTAGTCGATGGTTATGGTTTTTAAATGCAGGACATGTGTCCACGAACAAGTTACAAATGAGCAACACGTGTAGCGGTTAATGAAGGAAGTTGAAAGCAAACACGATCTATCCAGAGAACATGTGTTTGGATCAATTTCTAATACAACATGGGATCGTGTGAAGAAACCGTCTGCTTAGAGATCATGGATGAGAAGAGGGAAATACAATAACCGCTTGATTCAAATTTAGAGAGGGAATTCTACTCAGTTTGAAATTCAAGTCGAGGTGGCAGCCTATAAATACTAAAGTTGAAGACGATTTGAAACCCCCACTCAATCGCCCAAAGGCTTCTACTTTTTATCTGTACTTTACTTTTCTCGCTCTAGGAGTAGCTTGTAACTTAACCGTCCAATCGATCGTGTTCTCACAGTCGACTGACTGCTACTTTGACGAATAATAAAGTCCATTTTGTTATTCTTCTTCCATCTCCATTCACTTCATTTAGTTTGCTTCCAGAGAAGTCCTGAAACACGGCAAGGAACCAAACTCCACCACCACAAACACCACATTTCCAGCACACACTACAATTCCTTAGTCGATCATCGACTATTCACAAAAATAGACAAACAAGAATTGGCGCTAGAAGGAGGGCATCTTACTAATTTGGAAGTGATGGCCCCAACTACAAGAAAACAAAGTGACCGTCCTATAGAGCCTCAGAACGAAGGCTTGGAGTTTCAAACCGAAGAGCATCCTGTGCCAAGGATGTCAGAAAATAGCCAAGGAAATGGCTCAGGGATATTAGTCGACGTGCAAAATCTATCTAGACAGTTAGCACAAGTTTTGTCTAATCCAGAAGACGAAGCAGCACAAGAATTAATCACTCTACTGAGAAGAGTGGTTACTCCTCCATCTACCATCGATGTTGATGCAAATGGGGTAGTTCATGAACAAGTGCGTTATAGTGACATGCCTAAACAGGCTCCTCAATAGGTATATTCTAATCCTGCTTTTGAATCAAGCACATATGTGCATGGTCGGCCGGTCATGGAATCCAATACATTTAGGCCTACGATGAGGCCAACTAGTTTTTATCAAAATATCCCGTCTGCTTATGAAGTTGGGAATAGTAGTGGTTATGGGCAAAATAGTTATGTGAATAATGGTCAAACTATCCAACACGGGTTCACGAGAACCCATGTTATAAATAATGATCAGCATACTGCGCAGAATGTCCCAAATAACAATCCATATGCACACTATGTTACACAAGCCTTGCCAAACAATGGCAACGGTAATGGCTCATATGTACAACCAAGTGTTGGCCATAATAATAATAATAACAATCCATATGCACACTATGTTACACAAGCCTTGCCAAGCAATGGCAATGGTAATGGCTCATATGTACAACCAAATGTTGGCCATAATAATAATAATCAGCATTTTCCTTTCGCGCAACCATGCATCACACGAAATGTCCCAAATGTTCATAGAGCCATGGAACCTTTGAATGATAATAGATTACAAGACCCTATGGTTATTAATAGGGCACAGATTACAGAAATCATTCAAGATATGTATGGTCCAGGGTTGTGTAGGTTAGAAAAACCCATGTTTCGGAAACCCTACCCACAATGGGTGGATAATGTTCCATTACCAAGGGGTTACAAACTCCCTGAGTTATCACTCTTTAGTGGTACTGAGAATCAATCTACTATAGAACACGTGGGCAGATTCTGCCTTCAGTTAGGTGAACTGGGAATGGATGACGTCCTTAGATTGAAATTATTTCCTCATTCATTGACAAAAATAGCATTTACGTGGTTTATAAGTTTGCCTGCTAATTCTATTCATACGTGGCAGGACATGGAAGAGCAATTTCATGCTCAATATTTTAGGCATGAACCAGAAGTTTCAATTGCTGACTTAGCAAAATTGAAACAGAAATCGAATGAGACAGCAGAGCAATTCTTGACCAGATTTAAAAGGTTAAGAAATCAGTGCCACTGTAATGTCCCTGAAACTGAGATTGTACGAATAGCACAAGATGGGCTTGAGTTTAACTTTAAGAAACAGTTTAATGGGTCTAATTTCAAAGACTTATTTGAACTCTCAAAAAGAGCCTCGCAATTCGAAGCAATTCTTCAGGAAGAAGAACAGTTAAAAAATTCATCTTTGGGTACATATTACCAAGATGTAGAAGGTGACATGGAAATTGATGTCGCACAAGTTATTGGCAAAACTCCTATTATTTGTGATACTCTTGTGAAGACAGAGAAACCAATGAATATGCCTTCATCCCAACCCAATCGACGTGGGGGGCAAGCTAATTATAGGCAATATTCATTCGATTTAACGCAAACTGACCAGATATTTGATGAACTACTTAAACAAAAGTTTATCGTTTTGAGTCCTGGACATATTCTCCCTTCTGACAAAGAAAAGAAAGGAAAAGAATATTGTAAATGGCATAATTCGTTTAGGCATAATACTAACAATTGTGTTACATTTCGCAATTGCGTGCAGGATTTGATTCAAAAGGGGTTGCTGCAGTATGCTAAAGGAGACAAAGATCCGATGAGCATTGAGTCTGATCCTTTTCCAAAAGTGAACATCAACATGGTAAATGCTAACCTAGCTAAAAGGTTGGGATCAACTGTTGAAAGGCAAAAGCAAAGAGAAGGAGACCGAATGGAGACTGATGAAGAATCAGCAAAGTCTCAACCATTAAGATTCCCCAATGATTATCTTTGTATTCGATGCGGACGAGAAGTTAAGTATGGGGAAGCAATCATAGCTGAAATGGAGCAGAGATGTGCATTCTCTAAATCTGGACTTCGATTCAATACTATGGGTGGAAACGATCTCCAGATTTATGTTGGTGCAAAGCTGATTTATGAGGGAATTGATCCTGGACTCTTTAATAGGATAGAGTCAGAACATTGTTATGGACCAGATGATGGACCATTTCTATTCCGAGGACATCCAGTGGAGCCTGCAAGGCCCGGAGTACCTTCCAGTCAGGATTTGGAAGCAGTGGGATATCAATTTCCTAGTCGAGGGAGATACTCAAATTACAGAGGTGCAGGTTCCAGGAGAGGCATGGGACCACGAGGCAGAGGTCCTTATGGATATGGGGGGCACCAGCCCAGAATGGTAATGCCTCCAAATAATGATCATGAGAATTGGAGTACGCTTAGTCACCCAAAATTTCCAGCAGAGGGGTGGTATACTAAGGTGTCTACTTCACAAAAGAGAAGGCTTCAGAGGAAGTTTGCAGCCAGAGTATATAATGACCCATGGGATCACGTCTTTGAGCATAAAGAGAGAGTGGAACCACATAAGGTTCCAAACATGGTATGGACTCGAGGTCAAGAGGGAATTAGTGGTCAAAAACAGAATGTCTCAGAGCATGAAGTACAAGATACTACTGCAACCTCTTCGAAATCGATTATCCTACCCAAGGGAAGAAAGGAACTAAAGCAAAGTCTGAAGAAAAAGATGGAGGAATTTCAGAAACTCATGGAAGCAGATGATGATGATCTCCTTGATGAAGGGTCAGAGCAGGAAGATCTAATCAAAAATGCTACTCCATCTCCACAGAAATCAGCCACATTTGGAGAAAGTTTGGCCGCAATCCAGTTCGGGTCAGTACCTATCAATTATCAGTGTCATATGATTTTAGTTTTGCCAAAGCATTTTAAGGCAAAGCCAGACCAGCCTATGGAGTTGGCAGGTGACGTAGAAGATAAAACACAATCGACTGTTAAAATAGTTGAAAAAGAGGAAAACACTCAATCACAGTTGATTAATGTTGAAACAGATGAAAAGGGAACAGAAGTGGTAGTTCTTAGACCCCCTGATGATGCTTCAATCAGGCATTTGAAACCTTTGTATGTTAAAATCCATATGAATGGCCAACCTATCTCAAAAGTGTTGGTCGATAATGGAGCAGTGGTTAATATCTTACCCTCAAGAATGATGAAGGTGTTAAACAAAACCAATGATGACCTAATTCCAACAGAGGTCACTGTTGGTAATTTTGCTGGAGGATGTTCCCCTACTAAAGGAGTTATATCTTTACAACTGCAAATTGGGAAGAGAAAAATGAATGCTACATTTTTCGTAGTCGATTCATCGTCCAATTATAATGCCCTGTTAGGTAGAGATTGGATTCATATAAATGGATGTGTACCATCTTCTCTGCACCAGGCCTTGATCTTTTTGAAGCAGGAAGAGACATGAGGAATGGAGGTCTTTTGGGCAGACCAGCATCCTTTCCAAGCAGAAACCAACAACGTTGAGGCAGATCTTTACAAAGAACACCTCTGGCCAATGAAGATAGAAGATGCAGAAGTGAAGTCCAATGGGATTGGTTTGACTGAAAGTCAATTCCTTACTTATATAAAGGAGGGTTTTCGGGAGTTGAGCAAAGATTTTGTCAGGCCTAATGTTATTGCATGGCCTGTTGGTAGTACATCTCAGGTTTTTAATGTTTAAAAACCTTTTAGATACAGGAAGTGAAGAGTTGGCTACTGTTAAAGCCACTTTCAAAAGGATATTTTCCTTTTTAGTCGATAAGAAGTTGCAGGCATGTGAGCCTATTTCTTGTAATTGGGCTGAATGTGTTTTTGATGATAGCCCATTAACGATGAAGGACTTGGGATTAGTGGATTTGAAACCCGCACCAGCTAAGTTAGATGATGATAGGGCCCAAGTTAAGGATCCTTTAGAGGAAGTAAATTTAGGGACTCAAGAAGATCCTAAAATTACATATGTGAACGCTACTTTGCCTGATGAAATAAAGGAAAAGTTTAAGTATTTATTGTGCAAGTTTAAAGATTGTTTTGCTTGGAGTTATGATGAAATGCCAGGTTTGGATAGATCATTGGTTGAACACGGAATTCCCATAAAAGAAAATTACGTACCGTTCAAGCAAGCACCTAGAAGAATGAAAGATGATGTTCTTCCCCAAGTTAAAAAAGAGATGGAACGACTATTCGAAGCAAAATTCATTCGACCGGTTAAATATGCAGAATGGGTCTCAAATGTAGTTCCAGTTATGAAAAAGAATGGAAAAGTGAGAGTATGTGTCGATTTCAGAGACCTCAATACAGCGTCACCTAAAGATGAATACCCAATGCCTGTTGCTGATTTATTAGTCGATGCAACTGTAGGCTATCAAATGCTGTCCTTTATGGATGGTAATGCTGGTTATAATCAGGTTTATATAGCAGAAGAGGACACTCATAAAACGGCATTCAGGTGTCCTGGATATATAGGAACATTCGAATGGGTAGTCATGGCCTTTGGATTAAAGAATGCAGGAGCTACCTATCAAAGGGTCATGAATTTAATTTTTCATGATTTTCTCCATAAATTCTTGGAAGTATACATTGATGATGTGGTGGTAAAATCAACTTCGGTTGATGAACATTTGCATCACTTAGAACAAACTTTAGAGAGAATGAGGCGTTACAATCTGAAAATGAATCCTCTAAAGTGTGCGTTTGGTGTTACGGCTGGAAATTTTCTAGGATTCCTAGCACATCAAAAAGGAATCGAAGTTGATAAAAATAAGACTGATGCTATTTTAAAAGCACAGCCCCCAACTAATAAAGAAGAACTTCAGCAATTTTTGGGGAAAATTAATTTCCTTCGAAGATTTATTGCCAATTTATCTGGGAAAACAATGGCTTTTTCCCCACTGTTAAAATTAAAATCTGAAAAAGAATTCAAGTGGGAACCAGAACATCAAAAGGCCTTTAATATATTAAAACAATCATTGGTGACGCCTCCTGTTCTGGCTCCTCCAGTGAATGGAAAGCCATTAAAGTTATATATTTCAGCAGCACACCAATCGATTGCAAGTTTTCTAGCTCAAGATGATGAGCAAGGTCGAGAACAATCGATTTATTACCTAAGTAGAAGGTTAAATGAGTGTGAAACTAGATACTCATACATTGAAAAAATTTGCTTAACATTGTATTTTTCAGCTGTAAAGTTGAGACATTATTTATTGCCTGCAAAGGTAAAGATTATCTCACAAACAGATATAATAAAATATATCCTAACAAGACCTATCCTAAGAGGAAGACAAGGGAAGTGGATATTGGCCCTAGTCGAATACGATTTCGAATACGTGCCTCAAAAGGCAGTTAAAGGGCAAGCTTTGGCCAATTTCTTAGTCGAACACCCGAACCTTCCATTGGAAGAAGATACTTTCGAAATTCATCTAGTTGAGATTAAGCATTGGAATTTGTCTTTTGATGGTTCAAAAACAGATAATGGAGTTGGTGCAGGCATAGTGCTTACCTCACCCAAAGGGGAAATGTTCCAATTCTGTTTCCAATTAGATGATAATAAAATTTTGACAAACAATCAAGCAGAATATGAAGCCTTGATCATAGGCTTAGAAATTGCAAAAGACCTAAATATACGTCATCTAAAAGTCTCTGGAGACTCACAGTTGATTATTCGACAAATTCTGGAGCAGTACAAATGTTACCATCCCTTGTTAAAATTGCAATTAAACAGAGTGAGACATCTTACTCAAGACTTTGATGAAATTTGTTTTCATCATATAATGAGACTCCAGAATGGAGAAGCCAACCAAATGGCTCAAATGGCCTCAGGAGTCAATATTCCTGAAGGGAAAAATGAAAGAACAATTAGGATTCAAAAGAGATTTTTACCTTTCTCAATGGAAAGAGAGGAAGAACAACAAATGGACATATTAGTCATCGACATTTCTGAGGAATGGATGAATCCAATTAAAAATTATTTATTGAATCCTAATGAAAAAACAGAAAGGACAGTAAAATGCAGGTCAGTCAATTACGTTCTGTTAGGAAATGATTTATACAGAAGAACATCTGATGGTCTGTTATTACTTTGTGTTGATAAGACCCAATCGATGAAAATCATGGGAGAAGTCCACGAAGGGACCTGCGGTGCTCATCAAGCTGGAGATAAAATGAGATGGTTAATAAAAAGACATGGGTATTATTGGCCAACTATTAGGGCTGATTGCATTAGATATGCTAAAGGTTGTCAACGGTGTCAAAAACATGGACCTATTCAAAGGATCCCTGCTCATCAATTACAATCGATTGTGAAACCTTGGCCATTCAGAGGTTGGGCAATCGATATGATAGGAGAAATTCATCCGGCATCTTCCTTACAACATCAATTTGTGGTTGTAGCAACTGACTATTTCACAAAATGGACAGAAGCGATACCTTTAAAAGGTGTTTCACAAAAACAAATAATTGATTTCATTGAGGAATATATCTTGTGTAGATTTGGGATTCCTGAAACAATTACAGTCGATCAAGCTTCTGTATTTAATGGTCGAGAAATTGTTCAGTATACACAAAAATATGGAATACGAATTTGTAATTCTACTCCATATTATGCCCAGGCTAACGGGCAAGTCGAATCGACCAATAAAATTATAAAGAATACGCTATCCAAAACAATCGATGATAATCCAAGAGAATGGCACGATCTTTTGCCCCGAGTCTTATGGGCATATAGAACGTCACAAAGAACTAGTACTAAGGTAACACCTTATGAATTAGTCTATGGACATGCAGCAATCTTGCCAGTCGAAATTAATGTTCAATCGTTAAGAATAGCACGTCATTATGATCCGAGCCTGCAGTACGAAGAGGCCATGTATCTAGACATTGATGGATTGGAAGAAAATAGATTGAATGCTTTAAACCAGATTCGAGCTCAGAAAAAGAGACTAGAAAGATCTTATAATAAAAAGGTCAAAGAAAAGTCTTTTGCTGTTGGAGATTTAGTTTGGAAAACAATTCTTCCACTTGACAAGAAAAAGAAAAAGGGCAGATTTGGAAAATGGTCCCCAAATTGGGAAGGACCTTTCCGTGTTTTGCAAGTCTTAAAAGGCGGAGCGTACCATTTAGAATCAATTGAAGGGGTTACTCATGAGAGAACTATTAATGGTAAGTACCTTAAGCATTATTTTCCTTCTATGTGGGAGAATATGAGTTAAAGGCTACCAGTCGATTATATAAAGCCCATGTGTAGGGCAGCCATACAAAAGGTTATGTTCATACTTGAACATAACGAAGCAAAACAGAAGAGAAAAGATCCATATAAGGATCTAACAACAAAATAAAAGATCCATATAAGGATCTAACAGCAAAATAAAAGATTCCTATAAGGATCTAACACTAAAATAAAAGATCCCAAATGAGATCTAAAAGAAAAATAAAAAAAACCCTACATCAGAATAGCCCCATAGAAAGAAAAGCCTATTCTTTAGGCCATTCCTTCCACTGACCAGAAGTGCCAGCCATGGAGGTTCTGATGCTCGCAGGATCGATTGGAGGAGTAGAATCAATGGTGTCCCAGTTGGCCACCACAAGTTTGATAGCAGCCTCCATCTTCTCAAGACGAAGGGCCATCCCTTCCACCCGGTCACTGATAGCAGTAATCCTCCTCTTGCACTCGTTATGATCTTCAATGAGGACCCACTGAAGCTCATTAGCAAGTTGCTTAATGTGAGCAGAGGTGATTTGAGGAATGAGAGGGGAAGATGAACTGTTGCTGGCCATGGTAAGAGAAGAATTTTTGGGTATAACGTTTGTACTTGAGTTCGTGAATTTATAGACCAAGATGGTCTATAGACTTGCTTCGTGGGGGTTATCCCGAGGTGAATGACAGAACGTGGCAGTTG
This sequence comes from Rhododendron kiyosumense, assembly GCA_019656275.1. Lineage (NCBI taxonomy): Eukaryota > Viridiplantae > Streptophyta > Magnoliopsida > Ericales > Ericaceae > Rhododendron > Rhododendron kiyosumense. The sequence goes on from BPLS01028107.1 coordinate 196,265, forward strand.
GATGAAAAACGTGGGTTAAATTGTCTTTGTAAGTTGAAAAGACATGCCAGCTGGGCAATTAACTCAAAGATATCATTTGAAAATGGTACTTAACCGCCATTTTAGACTGTTTATGTTCCCCAAATACGGAGGGGTATCGCCGCCCCTATCAATTAAACGGCAAAGTCATAATGACGAGTCATTCAATATTCAAACACCTAACATAAAGGTTGTAATATGAAAATGAATCTATGACAGGCTGATCATAATATTTTTACACCTTGTTATAACCTTTCTCAGGTGACAATATTATAACAGGAGTAATACATTGATTTATGGAAACTGGAGAATCATATGTTGATTTTCCATTTAGTATCTCCTAACAAAAACAGAACTTGAAAGTTCATATATAAACTTGCCTGTTAATAAAGGCAAAACCATGAGGTATACATCGACCGCCTAATAACGAAGGCAACTGATAAGACATAACTTAAAAGTCTTTAACAAAACATAATCGATTGTTGCAAAAGAAGTACAAAATCAAGGAAAGAAAGACTTAAAAGTCTCCCACTTGGCTAACAGCTCATCACGTTTAAAGCTGTTCCTCTGCAAATCTGCTCTTGCAGCAGAAACATGAATAGAAGCACCTTTACCCTCTTCTGCTAAACGCTTGAAATCCTTATCAAGCTGGCTTGCTGTCTTTAGAAGATTCTCTTTCTCAGCTTGTAGTTGACCTAATCGATGCAATAACTTTTGCTCTTCTTCATCAATAGACACAAACCTCAACTTTAAAGTTGAAGCAGTATCATGCATAGTCGATAACACAACTGTCATGTTCGATAAATCATCAATTAGCTTCTGCTTCTGGCTAATTTCTCCTTGATGATATCGGAAAAGGTTGACAGTTTCATTCAAAGAAGATGCAAAGTTTTCAAGAGCAATTTGTGCCCTGAGAGGAAACACATGTCTCTGAACTAGCGATTCTATGCAAGCAATAAACTCAACAGATCTGACCATTGCTAACTCCTCAAAAGGAAGCTTTAGGAAGTCAAGAAAGTCTTGGATTTCTTTCTGAATAGTATCACTATGCTGTAAGAAAAATAAAGATTCACTAGACTCCGATTCCTCAGTCAAAGATCGAAGAGTTTGAGAAGTCGACCTTATCTCCTCCATCAAATGATCTAACGAGTTGCTAGAAGATTCAATTGGAGTTGAACAACCAGCTCCAGAAAGGTTAAAGGTTAAAGAAAGTTATGATCAAAACAGTCTTTCTGTCTACCAGCTCTTACTCTTTTGATCATAACTTTCTGTGTGCTTTGAATCATGATGTGATTTTGGTGTCATTAGAAAGCTGATTTCAAGATCTCGAAATCGATATATAATTTACATATTTTCGACTTTGGACGAAGAAGTTATGACCGTTTGAAATTTTGACCGTGTGAATTTTCGTTAGTTTGAGGGGGTTAAGTGTCAGAAAAAAAAGTTAGAGGGGGGTAAGTGTATCCGAGGCATAGTTAGAGGGGGGTAACTATAATTTGCCCTATTTCAAATTGTAATGATTGTACTCCTTTATTAAGTTGGATTTCAAAAAATGAACAAATGGATGGGTCAGAGGCAGTATTAGTGATATACTATTGCAAATAGAAAATTTCGTTGCTAACTCCCACTCCCTCTCTATTTCGTAATCAAGGCGTACTCAATTGAGGATTTTAAATGTTTTCTGGGAGGTATTCGTAAGCTGAAGTTTCAGCTTGGAGGAGATGCGCATCCAACTTCTGGCTGGGTGATTGAGTTTTCATTTCTTCATTTTGTTTCTCTTGTTTAGTTTGCTCATCCCGATCCTCCCCTCGATGTACCCCTTTCAAGATTTATAAAATTAGTTTCGTTTGCCAAGAAAAAAAAAAAAAAAACTTCTATAAATCACTCAAAAGGAAAGTATTCAACGAATTAAAGGAAATCAACTGTTATTAACATCCCTCTCGATCGGTTTTTTTTTTTTCTTTTATTTTTTTGTTAAATTAATGTGTGGTGTCGGGCCGCCCGCTAAATAATTTTTCTTCGTGAGACAGAGAAAATTATTCTTGGGGACACGAAGAGAGAAATTAAACTGTAAGAAAAGAAGCAAGAGATGTACCTGGTGGATACTTTTCATGTGGGACCACAAATGTAGCCTACTATGTTTTTAATTTATTGATTTGCAGCGCATAGGATGGTTTATTTACTTGGCATGTCCAACGTAAAATTTTTTACATAAAGACAAATCAATGAACGATAGAAAATATAGATGATCATTCGCAACTGTATTCACTAGAAACCACTGTTCAACTGAGCAAAAATATTGCTTACAGTATTATTGAGACGAAACACTGTTTATATTGATCTCGTAATTTTGCATCTTTTGATGATTCAAATCCGTTTCTTTTGTTTTAAGTTTTTTGAAATTTACATCTAGACTGCTCGTCGTATTTGGAACTAGTGCTAACCCGTGCCTACGGCACTACGCATTCTTGTTGAAAGGGGATGGCGGTTGTGTGATTTAGGTAAAAACTATGGGCATTTAACCAGGAAGTGGGAGGATGCACTACAGCCTTTGGATTAAATGAATCTAAGCCGTTCCAACAACTTGTCCCCACACCCTTCTGTTTTATAATAGAGATGATTGCTAACGGTTCCTAAAGAGAAACAACTCGCGCGCTTGCCAAGCTTGGAATAATTTCTAACTATTCTTAAAGAGAGTGAAGAACATTTCTTCATTGATTCCTAATTTGGAGAGGAAGGAAAAATATGTCCTCTTCAAACCTTTTTTTGCTTTTGCAATTTTTGTCTTGCTTTTTTTACCCTAAAGGTGTAGGTGAACTCTCATAATTCATGCATCTTTCGATCCAAATCCTTTTCTCATGTTTCAAGTTTTGTGAAATTTACATCTAAACCGCTGATGAAGTTTGGAATGATTTCTAAAAGTAAACTGCTCATCAAGTTTAGAATGAATTTCTCAAGAGAGAAAATAAGAGAGCGAAAAAACATTCACTATTAGATTCCTAATGTAATACCCGAATTTTGAATATTATGATTATTTATGCACAGGGCCGGCTCAAGACTTTTGGAGGCTTGAAGCGAATTCCTATAGTGGGCCTTTATACATTTTGCACAAAAAAAGAAGCAAACTAACAAATACATCCAAGACGCGCGAAATCAATAATACCTAATTGTTGTTTAATACAATCCTGAGCAAAGAAAAGGCTGAACTTGAAAGCATCCAATTGAAAAAAATTATGATAATTTATTCCCGTGCAGGAAGCGTATTTAAAACAATGAGTCTTATTTCGACTCCCTCATGAAAAGCAAACAGGTAGTAAGTAGTGAGTGGTATGAGTATTTGTTTCCCATCTCATATCGCCTGTGTAGAAACAAAAACACTCCAAAAGAGACTATAGCTTATAAATGCCCAAGTAGTTCAGAGTCTTTACACTTTGGAAAGTTTAAACTAGAATTCTCTTCCTATTTGGTGGTGGGCCTACAACCCCATGTAATTTATAGTAAGTGTATATGGACAGAATACCAGAGCTCAGGGGCCTTAGTACGGATCACAAATTGGGGGGCCGGAAGCATCTGCTTCCGTCGCCTGCCCCATGAGTCGGGCCTGTTTATGCAAAAAGTGAGTTTCTGGTGGTGCTTTGAATGCGTTTACAAGTAATTAAAAAAGAAGATTTAGTGTAAAGGGGGATTAGAAAAGAAAATATTTAAATTGCACAAAAGACAGGTACTAAGACACGTGGTTCTGAACATGTGAAGTTATGTAGTGTGTGAAATGGATATTTGTGTTCTTTACATATCTTTTGAGGGGTTTGTCTTACATGTGATAAAAGTTGAAAATTAAGAAGAGATAAAGATGTTGGGGATTCAAACGTTCAAACCCACAAACAAACGCACACAATCGAAGAACAAACCAAGAACAGAAAACAATATAAAGCAGGAAAAGAACAAGACACAGAGATTACGTGGTTCCGAATTAAGCTGATTGCTTAATCGTACGACCACGGGGTGCTGGGGTGTTTCACTATGATGAAAATATGTCAGAGATACAAAAGGAGGCAGCCCTAGCTTTGCTTTTATATGTGCAAGCAAGTTAATTCTAGAAAACCCTAAAAAACGCTAAAACCTCCGTTGGGCGGGACCCAAAACCTTCCAGGTCATTTTATACTGCAACTATAAAATTGTCTTCACATCTCAACAATCTCCCACTTGAAGACATGATCAAACATCTAGCCAATCATCAACTATCATTAACACCACCAGCACCCAGCCTCCCACTCAAGTTTGGAGACCCACAGAAGCTGAACAAGACTTCAGCTTCTCCACAGTAACCACCTTCGTAAACATGTCTGCCGGATTATCCCTTGTGTGAATCTTCTCAAAAGTGAACTGTCCATCATCCAACAAAGAGCAAATAAAGTGATACTTTATATGAATATGCTTGGTCCTCGAATGAAAAGCTGCGTTCTTCGCCAGATGTATTGCACTCTGACTATCACTGAACAATTTGCAATTGTCCTGTTCCTTACCCAACTCTTTCATGAAGCTCCTTAGCCATACCATCTCCTTGCACGCCTCCGTGGCTGCAACATACTCCGCCTCTGTTGTGGAAATAGTCACTATTTTCTGTAGCCGCGAGACCCAATCAACTGCTGCACTCCCCAATGTAAAAACATATCCAGTAGTGCTCTTCCTGCTGTCAATGTCTTCTGCTAAATCCGAATCCACATATCCTTGCAAACAAATATCAGAACCCCCAAAACATAAAGCCAAATCAGAAGTAGCTCTCAGATACCGCAAAATCCACTTGACTGCCTCCCAATGCTCCTTGCCTGGATTTGCCATAAACCTGCTGACAACTCCCACTGCTTGAGCAATGTCTGGCCTCGTGCTAACCATAGCATACATCAAGCTACCTACAGCCGAGGCATATGGAACTTTGGCCATGTAATTCTTTTCTTCATCAGTTACTGCCCATTTTTCCCTCGAAAGCTTGAAGTGACTTGCCAACGGTGTGCTAACAGGCTTAGCACCTTCCATGTTGAACCTTTTGAGCACCTTTTCAACATATTCCTCCTGTGACAACTTCAACTTCCGGTTCACCTTGTCCCTACTGATTCGCATCCCAAGGATTTTCTTCGCAGAACCCAAATCCTTCATTGCAAACTCCCTGGACAGCTGTGCCTTGAGATTAGCAATCTCATCCATGCTTGAACCTGCAACAAGCATATCATCTACATACAACAAAAGTATGAGATACGATTTACCAAGCTTCTTAAAATAACAACAGTGATCCCCATGACATCTACTGAACCTCGTATTTGTCATAAAGGTATCAAACCTTTTATACCACTGCCTAGGCGCCTGTTTCAACCCATACAGACTCCTTTGAAGCTTACATACCAGATCCTCTTTCCCTTTGACAACATAACCCTCTGGCTGATGCATATAAATATCCTCCTCCAAATCCCCATGAAGGAAAGCAGTTTTAATATCTAACTGTTCTAAGTGCAAGTTCTCAACAGCCACAATATTAAGGACACATTTGATAGTACAAATCTTTACCACAGGAGAAAAGATTTCGGTGTAGTCAATACCTGGTTTCTGCTCAAAATCCTTTACTACCAACCTCGCCTTGTACCGTTTGCTCCCATCAGATTCTTCCTTAAGCCTGTATACCCATTTGTTGTGCAAAGCTTTCTTTCCCTTGGGCAACTGAACCAAGTCCCAAGTTTGGTTTGATGAGAGAGAATCCATCTCATCATCCATTGCTCGCTCCCACTCTCCCTTCGTCTCCACCTGCAATGCTTCCTTAAAACATTCTGGTTCACCACTATCAGTTAACAACAAATAGTGTAAAGCAGGAGAATAACGCATTGGTGGTTTAACAGTACGTGTAAACCTCCTGAGTGGAGGAGTCTGTGGATCTGCCTGTGGAGTAGGTTGCATATTAATATCCTGAGGCTGTGAGACATTACTGTCAGGGATCCCCTCAGACTCTACAAAGTCTGAATTTTCATTAGCCTCCTCGGGTTGATTCTATCTATTTCTATACAAAACAGACTCATTAAATACCACATCCATACTCCTGCGTGTTTTTCGATTTTCAAAATCATATAGCCTATACCCATAGCTATCAGTACCATAGCCTATGAACACGCACTTTCGAGACTTAGCATCAAGTTTACCCCTATCACTCGATTCAATATGCATATAGGCCATGCAACCAAATACTCGTAAATGGGATAAATTTACCTCTTTACCTGACCAAGCCTCCTCCGGCAATCCATTGTTCAAAGGAACTGAAGGTCCCATGTTGATCAAATACGCCGCTGTATTTACTGCATCCGCCCAGAATTGCTTAGGTAACCCAGCATGTAGCCTCATGCTCCTTGCGCACTCTAGGATCGTCCTATTCATGCGCTCAGCAACTCCATTCTGCCTTGGCTTCTTTGGGATTGTTTTCAACCTTCGAATCCCATTTGCAGCACAGTAAGCCTCAAACTCACCATCACAATACTCACCACCATTATCAGATTTCAGACACTTCAATTTCTTTCCTGTTTCATTCTCAACTAATGCTTTCCAATTCTTGAAAACACCAAACACATCAGATTTATGCTTGAGAAAATAAACCCATAATTTTCTAGTAGCGTCATCAATGAAAGTAACAAAATAACGTGAGCCACCAAGAGAAGATACCTGAGATGGTCCCCACACGTCTGTATGAACCAGCTCTAACTTCTCTGATTTTAGAGTCCTTGCCACCTTTGTAAAGCTAACTTTCCTCTGTTTCCCGAATATGCAATCCTCACAGAAGTCCAAGTCCAACGACTTACAACCCGGCAATTTCCCCTTCGACAACATTACTTTCATCCCCTTTTCGCTCATGTGACCCAGCCTACGATGCCACGTAGTACAATCAACCGCTGATGCTGCCACTGCAATGCTACAATAAGTACCCGAAGATACATATAGGGTTCCTTCCTTTTTACCGCGAGCCACAACCAGTGCCCCTTTGCTCATCTTCCAAGCGTCTGATGTAAACGATGTGACCACTCCACCCTCTGACAACTGACCCACCGAAATAAGATTCCTTGTTAGACTAGGCACATGTCTAACATCTTTCAATTTCAGTACTGTCCCGTCTGTCTGAGTCATATACACATCCCCTTTTCCAACTATGTTGCAAGCTTCATCATCACCCAGATAAACTTTTCCATAGTTTCCCTGCACATAATTCTGTAGCACATCCATGCGTGAAGTAGCATGGAATGAGGCTCCTGAGTCTATAATCCAAGACTCATTGCGAGAATCCAACGAACAAATCAAGGCTTCATTATCCGATTCCTCGGAAACGTTAACAGTGTTCTTACCCCCTTGATTATTCCCGTTCTGTTGCTTTTTCGGTGGTGCCTTACAGTCTCGCTTCCAATGCCCCATCTGACCACAGTTCCAACATCCTTCAGGTTTCACTTCTCTACTGCGAGATTTACTCCTGCCCCTGTTCTTGGAACTCCCTCTTCCCTTACCCTTATTGCCACCCCTATTTGCAGACCTGCCTCTGTCCTCTGTACTAAGTGTTGAACCCGAAGCAACATCCTCACCCGATGCTCTCCTCCTAGCCTCTTCTCCTAATATCAATCCAGTAACATCCTCCAATTTTATTTTTGCAGATCCAGAGGAGTTACTCACTACCACGACAAGTCCATTCCAACTTTCTGGCAAACTCGATAGTAGAACAAGAGCTCTAATCTCATCATCAAAATTAATACCCACAGATTCTAACTGATTTGTGACCGTATTAAATTCATTCGGATGTTCAACAACAATAGAGTTTTCAGGCATCTTTAGGTTAAACAATTTTTTCATAAGATATACCTTGTTCACCGCAGAAGGTTTCTCGTACATCTTTTCTTGTGCTTTGAACAAATCTGCTGTAGTCTTTTCTTTGGCAATATTTGACGCAACCGACGGCGCGAGGCTCAATTGCACAGTCCCCAAAGCTTTGCGATCCAAAATATCCCAATCTGCTTGCTTTATGGTTTCTGGTTTCGTGTCACTGATCGGAAGATATAGATCCTTCTGATACAAAATATCCTCCATCTGCATCTTCCAGAAAGCGTAGTTCGTACCACTGAACTTCTCGATCTTGTATTTTTCTTCAGTCATTGTGTAAACCCTTGACCTCCTAACCCGGAGCTCTGATACCAGTTGTTGGGGATTCAAACGTTCAAACCCACAAGCAAACGCACACAATCGAAGAACAAACCAAGAACAGAAAACAATATAAAGCAGGAAAAGAACAAGACACAGAGATTACGTGGTTCTGAATTAAGCTGATTGCTTAATCGTACGTCCACGGGGTGCTGGGGTGTTTCACTATGATGAAAATATGTCAGAGATACAAAAGGAGGCAGCCCTAGCTTTGCTTTTATATGTGCAAGCAAGCTAATTCTAGAAAACCCTAAAAAACGCTAAAACCTCCGTTGGGCGGGACCCAAAACCTTCCGGGTCATTTTATAGTGCAACTATAAAATTGTCTTCACATCTCAACAAAAGAATAGAAAGAAGATGTGGCTGCAAGCATGGGGTGGCTGCATACGTGGGGTGTGTGCATGTGAGGCACAAGTTTTTTTTTTTGCTCGGCAAACGAAACATCTTATATAGCTCGAAAGGGTACATCGAGACAGAGCATCTTAGCATAAAGAGCTTGGATACTCCGGAAAGGAAAACATCCAACTGATAGTTAGATAAAAGTACACCTTAGACTACATTACAATTTTAATTTTCGGATTCCGTCTAGAAAAACCTTAAAATCCTCCACAGAATAGACTTTGATGTTAAATTTCGCCTTCATCCACATAGCTACCCTAGTTTTGACCAAATCCCCTACCTCCCATGGTTGTTTAGAAGAGTTGCATGTTGAAGACAAAGTCGTTTCGTACCAACCAAATGGACCATAACGTAGCATAGAAACAGGACTCCCAAATGTGTTTTTCTAGGTTGCGGTACCCATTATCAAACCACCAACTCGCCAAAATCGGAATAGAAGTTGGGCATGCCCACTTGACCTTCCACCAGTCCAAAATCATAGACCACAGTCGACGAAAAATGGCAATGGATGAATAGATGATGATGGGTTTCCACATGCAGCAGACAAAGAGGACACAAAGCTAATTGGCTCTCACCGATAACGTTCCTACTCAAGAGAAGTGACCTGGTTGCTACCTTCTCCTTGATAGCCATCCATGCAAAGACTTCCACTTTTGGTGAGCTCAAATTTTTCCATAGAGAACCCAGCTGAGCATTATTAGGATGAGATAGTTGTTCCCATTTCCCATACGCGGATTTAACACTAAAGTTACCATCTGCCGACCATTTCCTTTGTAAATAGTCAGGCCTTGTTGGATTTAGAGACACCCCTTGAATTCTCTAAATTAAGTTGTCCAGCTCTTGCTGTTCTTGCCCAAACGGCCTTCTTCTGAACAGCAACTCCCAAGAGCCCCCGCCTGCCTCACTCCTCATATTACTAATCAATTCCATCTTTTGATCTGATAGAAGGAACACTCTCGGATAGACTTCTTTCAACGGAATCTCTCCCATCCAGGAGTGTTCCCAAAACAAAGTCGCAGTACCAGAATTAACTTTGATACTAAAACTCTCCCTCATGGAATATTCCAAATGAGAAGATGACTCCTCCAGTGAGCATATATCCGTCCAGATTTTTGACTTAGAACCTGAACCGGAAGAGTATGGGAGCCAGCATTTTACGTCCAGTCCGTACTTCCCTCTGATGACTCTCGCCCATAGAGAGTCTTTGTTATTGCCGAATCTCCACCACCACTTGGCCAAGAGTGCTAGGTTTTGTTGAAGCATCCTCTTCACCCCCAAACCCCCGTTGTCTTTGTTCCTTGCTATCTCATCTCATTTAACGAGGTGCATCTTCTTTTTGTCAGCCAAATCACCCCAAAAAAAATTTCTTTGTAGTTTCTCCAGTTTCCTAGCTATTGCAACTGGCATTTTAAACAGTGACATAAAGTAAATAGGAACATTTCCGATGTTGGAGTTAATAAGGGTCAGCTTTCCACCCGACGAGATACAACGACTTCGCCAAACAGTCAAGAGCTTTTCAGTCGTTCGATAACTGGATCCCAAGTCTTAATCCTACCGGGGTTTGCACCTAATGGCAATCCAAGGTACTTGATAGGGAGAAGTTCCACTTTGCAGCCCATTATTTCGGCCAGCAGTACCACATCTTCTTGAGGGACATTCACTCCACTCAGAGAACTCTTTGAGAAGTTGATTTTGAGACCTGACATCAGTTGAAAGCACCTTAGGATTCTTTTGATGTTTGCCATCTCTTCCGGATCATTGTTGCAAAAAAGAATGGTATCATCCGCAAACTGTAGGTGTGATATAGAGACCCCATTGCGCCCCAATTTAGTACCTTTGATTATATTGCTCTCTTTAGCTCTTTCAAGCATTAAGTTGAGAGCCTCTGCAGCTATATTAAAGAGAAAGGGTGATAAGGGGTCGCCTTGCCTGAGTCCCCTCTGCATTTGAAACTCCTTAGAAGCTGAACCGTTGATCAGAATGGACATAGACCCAGAAGATACACACTCCAAAATCCATCCACACCACCTATCCCCAAATCCAAACCTTGTTAGCATATCAATCAAAAATTTCCAATTTACACAATCGTACGCCCTTTGGAAGTCAAGTTTTAGGATAAGACCTCCACGTACATTGTGTTTCCAGCTGTGTATAGCCTCGTTGGCTATGAGAACACCATCCAGAATTTGCTTCCCACCCACAAATGCAGCTTGGGCTTCCCCAATAATAGATGGCATGTGCATTTTGATTCTATTTGCCAAAACTTTAGACAGGATCTTGTAGACCCATCCCACCATGCTAATAGGCCTATAATCATTGAAAGACACAGGACAAGCTACCTTAGGGATCAAAGCGACAAAGGTGGAGTTGATACCTTTTGTAAGCTTCCCGTTGGCGTGGAACTCCGAGAAGAATTGAATGATCGTCTCTTTCATAAAAACCCAACCTTTCTTAACAAAAGAAAAATTGAAGCCGTCGGGGCCAGGAGCTCTAAGGTTGCTACATCCTTGCACTGCTGCTAGAATTTCCTTCTCCTCACAACGGTTCTCAAGTAGTAAAGCTATCTCCGAGCTTAGTTTCCTGGGGAACAAGCCTTCCAACTGAGGTCTGGTCTTCCTTTCCTCAGAAAAATTGTTTCGAAAAAATTTTTGAGCAGCTTCTCTTATTTGTTCTGGCTCGACTATAGTCACTCTATCAACCTTAACAGATCCCAGCAAATTCTTTTTGAATCTGTTGAGAGTTGGTGTTTATGTAAACAGGAGGAGGAGAGGTTTTGGCTAGGGTTGGGGGGTGACATGTGACACCAAGAATTCCAGGGGAAGTCTCAAAAATACTCAATATGTATGTATTGGGTGATACACAAAAAAAGGGGGGAGGGGAGGGGAAGGGAGGGAAATGTTTAAGAAAAGAAGGGAGTTGAGGAGAGGGAAGAACCCGTGAGAATTAATATTGGATTCCAGTGATTTAATCTCTGAACCAGTGGGTATAAAGATGGTGGGAGGTGGGTCAAACATGGGAAATTTCGGGTAGAAGAGGAAGAGGTAAGTGGAGGAGAAAGAGTGCGAGGATTGTGTTCTTGTAAAAAAAAAAAAATGTAAATATTTAAGGAAGTGGGTGTGATTTTTTTCAATTTATTAGTGGTTGCCAATATTGAGTTGGTTGTGGTGCTTGGGAAACCAGCTCATTACACCTAATCTGGAAAGAGAAAGGATAATTTTGTCCGGATTCCTATTTCCGTAGGCACCATTCACCAGCAAATGTCTTAACCAACAAATGGCAACCAACTATTAAAACCGAATAGTAAATGATACTTAGATAAGGAAAGGAAGAAAATGATGAATACAAATGAGACAAACCACATGTTCTGCCTAAAAAATAGTTACATAAAGTAAAAAAGGCAAATTAAGCCCCAAATGACTTTCATCTAGCCCATTCTCTTACTCTTGCTTAACACACTAAAGACCATATACAAATGTTAGGCTGACAAAAGGAATAGAACAGGAAGAACCTCAAATCAAACACGGTTGCTTCGTTGCGGAAAGGCTTATATTAAAGAAAAAGACAACTAAAATGTCACAATTTGGTAGTTTCCGAACTATCACCCAATACATTATACATACATCATCGAGGTAACATCTGTGTCAAAAGGTGGGAGGTCATGCACCCTTGAACTATCACCCACCAATCTTTAGGGATGTATGCGCCAGATGTACCCCTGGCTCTGTCAATAGCTTCTCATTGAGTGTTCCTTCTTTGAAAAGGCGAAGTGTGGACGGGTGTGGACGGGAAGAGGTTTGAACTTAAATCGGACTGATATACAGTCCGAATCAAGTCCACACCGCTTCCCGTCCACATTGTCGACACCTCCCCTTTTCCGATTGAATTTCGATGATTCAAAAACCGCTCAATGTAATCAAAATGTGATTTTAACGGTACACGTAAGAAATCGGCAAAAAAACACACCGGGAATGGCATGATTTGAGCAGTTTTTTATTAAACCGTTCAATCAAATACAAACAAAAACATAAAATATAAATGTCCATTATTCCAAATATTTACTTGGGGGCACGTGTGCGATGCACGCGAGCTTGTGCCCCTTGAAATTTTGATCTATATATCGATAAGTGAGAAAAAAAGATCCTACTCACATAAATGTTATGTCTTAATAAAAGTTAAGAAGTGCAAATTGAAAAACATTAATAGCAATAATTCATAAGAGCCATTTTGTTCCCACTCGCCTTGGATGCATGAGCGAAACTTTACTTACATTCAAAGAGCCATGTTACGGATGCTCAAAATCTTTTATTTTATGCAAATTCATTTGTTATTAAAAATAAAAATAAAAAGCAGCTCAATTAGATAGCAGTAAGTACTTGATCAAAATTTTTAATTCTTGGGTGTAATTTGGATAGAGCGAAATTGGAGGTTTTTTTATCAAGTATATATTACTGATATTCAATTGACAAGAAGTTTTGCTTAGTAACTAAATAAATTAATGCATAGAAAATAAGAAACTTTGATTTTTGCAACAGACTCGTAACATACCTTACCAAATGTGGATAAACCTACTGACACTAAAGGTGAGGGTTAACAAAATTGATGCGTAAACATACAACTTTTGGTTCCAATCCTTTTCTTATCCAATATTTTTTAATTAAGTAGGATTTCTCAGAAAATGAACAAACAAATAGGTCAGCGGCACAGAATTAGTGATACTATTGCAAATACTAAAAAAATTCGATGCTAACTCCCACCCCCTCTCTCTTTTTTATCATCAACTTCTATACATCACTCAAAAGAAAATTATTCAACAAAGGAAATCAACTTTTGGTTCCCATCCTTTTTTTATCCAATATTTTTTTTCTTGGTGAGACAGAGAGAAAATTATTCTTGGGGAGAGAAAGAGAGAGAGAGAAGTTCTTGTGGGTACTTTTCATGTGGGACCACAAATATAACTACTCCTACTTTCTTGATTTGCAGCACAAAGAGTTTAATTACTTGGCATGTCCAAATCCAAAAAATTACATGCATGAAGACAAATCAATGAATGATTGAAAACATAGATCATTTGTAACAACTGAAGCAAAAATATTGTTTATTATTGAGACGAAACACTATTAATTTACACTGCCTCTTTATACCATAAAAGAAATACAGCAATAAAGATATGGGTGAACAAAATTGCTCTCGCAATTCATGCATCTTTAAATTCAAGTCCTTTTCTTTTGTTTCAAGTTTTCTGAAATTTACATCTACACCACGCTCGTCATATTTGTAATGATTTCTAACAATTCCTAATGAGAAACAAACCGCTCGTCAAGTTTGGAATAATTTCTAACTATTCCTGATTAAAGAGAGTGAACATTTCTTTATCGATTCCTAATCTGGAAAGGAAGGAAAAATATGTCCTCCTCAAAACTTTTTTTTGCTTTTGCAATTCTTGTCTTGCTTTTCTTACCCCAAAGGTGTAGGTGAAATCTCATAATTCATGCATCTTTCGATTCAAGTCCTTTTCTCTTGTTTCAAGTTTTCTAAAATTTACATCTAAATCGCTCGTCAAGTTAGGAATGACCTCTAACAATTCCTGAAGAGAAATAAACCGCTTCTCAAGTCTAGAATGTATTCTTAAACAGAGAGAAAAGAAGAGAGCGGACATATATTCACTAGTATTAGACTCCTAATCTGGAATGAGCTAAGAGCATCCGCAATGGTAATAATCAAAACCAATAATTAAAATGTGTCACGCTAGCATTTGATTATCAATTTAGTCCATAATCAAACTTAACATCTACCTCTACATTGGTTACTTTTATATCCCTAACCAAAAAAAAAAAACCCAATACACAATGTCTATTTCCATAGCACCATCCACCAGCAAATGGCTTAACCAATCCGGAAATTAAAATTGTAATGTAGTCTAAGGTGTACGTTTATCCAACTATCTGTTGGATGTTTTCCTTTTCCGGAGTATCCAAGCTCTTTATGCTAAGATGCTCTGTCTCGATGTACCCTTTCGAGCTATATAAAATGTTTCGTTTGCCGAGGAAAAAAAAATGGCAACCAATTAACTAGTATAAAACCGAACAGTAAATGATAAAAATAAAAATGAACCACATCTTCTGGCTGAAGTAGTACACAAAGTAAAAGGCAAAGCCCCAATTGACTTTTCATCTTAGCCCATTCCCTCTCTTTTACTTAACATAACAAAGACCATATATACAACTGTTAGGGTGAAAAAAGGAATAGAACAAGAAAAATCGCCAAACGAGCAGGGCTGTTTCGTTGGGAAAAAGCGTATATTAAAGAAAAATATTACTAAAATGTCGCAATTTGGTAGTTCTGAAAATCATTTAACTCAAGATACTGTACATACATCACCGAGGTAACATCTGTGACATCTGTGTCGCAAAGTGAGAGGTCGCCCGCGAACTATTACCAACCAATCCCCGAGAGGTATGTGCCAGATGCACCCCTAGCTCCGTCAATAACTTCTCGTTGAGTGTTAGTACTTCTTTGGAAAGCATCTCCACCACTTGCTTCATTCCTGGTCTTTGATTACAAGCTGCTTGGGTACAAAATAGACCTACTTTGATGAATCGAATTACCTCGTCCTCCGGGTATTCAGTTAGTTCCGGATCAACAATGTCTAATAACCTTCCTTCCTCTCTCAGCTTCCATGCCTGCATCATTTTGTCACTCCAGTTCACATATCACTGAGATAATGGCTCATGAATTTCATGTCCAGCATATGCATACAAGTATATCTTCAGTTTCTGTTCTAGTTAGTGACTTATCAGCCTCTGAAAGGTTTCTAACACAGCATGCAAACTCGGATACGATGTTGAAGCAAAGCCAAATGGAGCTATATATTGCACTTGAACAGGTCGGACAAATCTGCACAACAAAAAATTTATAAACGACTTTAAAACACAAATCCGGACACAAATGTGTCCGGAACCGTTGGATGCAAGTGGGAACTGTCCCGACACAAATTTGCGTCTGTTCTTTCTTTATAGCCATCCACTGATCAAAAACATTCCCTAAGAGATACACATACAATTCTACTTGAAAAACATGACAAAATGTTGATGATTATCTTGAGGGGAATAACCGAATAAGAGATTAGAATTTTCACACAACACTCATATTATTACCACTTCTTCCAGAATAATACAACACACGGACAAACTTATTAGAAAAATAAAAATAAATAATACAACACACATCTGATCACACACTCACTCTCAACGTCACTCTCAACCTCACACACACACAAACAATAGGGGAGGAATGGAAACCCCCTAAGGGGATCCCACAGCTCTCTCTCTCTCTCTCTAAATATATATACATCACACAAACATGTACACTACTCATAGATGGCCTTGATTTATTAAGCCCATGCCATCAGATCTCTTGATTCCTTAACAGCTACATTAGCCTTTTTTAAGGTAATCGCGGACGAATCCAACCAAGGATATGGCAAAAGCAATGAAGCCGACACCGAAAGCTATGAACGTCCATGGAGAATCAAAATACGTGCGTCTCACGTGTGCCATATTCTTGGGCCAACAACGCTTGCTATACTTGGTGGCTTTGCTGCACGTGCCAAGGAAGTATTCTCCTGACATGATTTCCTTGCATAGCTTGTTGAATAGATCGGTGGCGTCCTCGGTGGCACCCAACCAGTTCCTCAGGACTCCGGCCTCTTCGAGCACTTGGATATCTTTATCAGTGTTCACGAGCGTGTCCATTATGCATGCATAGGACGTAATGTAGCTCAAAACGACAGGGCAGCACTGTTCAAAGGCAATGAGATTCCTGAGTAACGACTCCGTGACGTCTTCAATACTGAGTGGTGGAATTTCGAAACGAGCCCTACGACACCACCAAAATAGACCTTTAGGTTCAGTGAATTTGAACTTGAACAGATCTTTTCCTGCATCGGGAACAAACTTAACTCCTGCATGGAAGAGTTCCGATGCCGAAGGCATTTCTCTAAAACTAAAATCTATCTGTTCTGTTTGATCATGAGGAGGAAGGTAACGATCATGTATGTTATGGAGGATATGATAGTACATGGCAGTACTACGGTGACGATCAATAGTATTACCACTTTGAACTGCTTCTTCGTCCTTTTTTGCTGCTGTTGTACAACCAAAAACCCTAAGGACACAGTCACTGGGCGAACAGTACCAAGTTTTGGCGCTACTACTGTTCTTGGAATTTCGTAGCGGACTCATCCATCGCCCATAGCACTGCTCCACATAATCGGGGAGCAACAAGTTCTCGTGGGGACGATTCGGAATCTTTTCCACTGTGAGTCGGAACAATTTCTCAAGCACAAAGAAAGGAATCTGGTTCTCGAGGAGTACCAAGTCGGTTTGCACGTTGCTCTGGGTCAAACTGTTTCCCAAAATAGGATCTGTTCTTGGTCTCTGCTTTTTGAAATGCAAAATCATTAATTGAATTTGTATAGCCTGGTTTATCTCATGAAAATTATTTGGATTAATTTGATACTTACACTTCAACAAAAGAAGCCTATCTAACGCGAGAAAATCTATTTTCAAAGATTAATGAAATTTATTTTTCTGTTAAAAAAATACAACGAAATATAGAGAAAAAAATTATTTTTCCTTGGAAATGGTACACATTCAGCGAGGAAAAACTTTTCTTTTTTGGTTTTATTAAAAAGAAAATGATAATGCCAAAACTGTTTTTATTGGTGAAAAATTCTAGTACACAACAGGCTTGTACCATGTGCAGTGTACAAAACTTTTATGCACTTGAGTTTTGGGTGCAGTTTTGCCATTATCACTGCCCTATTAAAAAACCAGCAAGGAAAATACATTTCACCGCAAATTGTATCCTTCTGAAGATGGAATGTAAATTTTGTGGATTATATGTATTTGTTCCCACGGTTAAAAGAAATGATTAACGGGGCAATTCCCCGCCAGATTTACATAACTATTGCTCAATTATCTCAAAAGACGTAGTTTTGGGGTTTACTAATTTTTCTATGTTTCTCTTTCGGTGAACAAAATTTAAAATAACAAAAAGAATTTTTGACAAAAGCAAACTTATAAAGTTAATACTTGAATTAAGTTTGTTTTTAAATAAAATATTTGGCGCTTATTGCGTCATAGTAAATGAGAAAAATACTTTTCGTTGATTGTTATAAAAACTGAGGCTGTACATATCGGCGAGGTAAGTTGGTGGTCTTATGTTTACTCGCAAGGACTATTGGCAATAAAATCTAATGATTCAGAAACAAAATTTATTCATCACAATAGGGCAATATTTTCTTGTAGTGTAATTAGAACGTACCGTGCATCTAAAATATGTCGTAACATAATTGATCCTAAATATAACTATTAGGTAGAAGAACTTATGAGAGAACAATGTTTGGAATGCCGAGCAAAAAAATAAAAATAAAAAATGTTTGGAATGAGTATTGTTTTGACAAAACAACATAAATAGATTTTTACCTTTTTCCAAACTTTTCATGTTGACTTGCGTGGTATATTCATGTAACAAATGTATATATACGTTTGATTAATGACAAAGGAGGAATCGTTGGCGAGCACCTAAGCATCCTCACCATCCAGTTGAGCAAGAAGAACATAAAAATTTCTTGAATATTTTATGTTGACTACCGTCAAATAGGCATGTAATTAATACATGTATATAAAGAAAACAAGTCATGAGGAATCTTAGGTTAGCGATCACCTAAGAGCGAGCATCAGCATTGGACTCTTTAATGGGAAATGTGTGCTATGTGAAAATTAAAAATTCAATATATCAAGTTATCAACTCAATTGTGTGTGTTAAGGGTTTGTTATTATTATAATTTGTTTCACGGCAAAGAAAGAATTTTCTTACATAATGACAAAGGATTACAAATAATAAAAAGAATGCGGGCGCGATGGCATCACAAACAAGTCAATGATTCAAAAAAAAAAAAAAAAAACCTATGATCAGAACAATGTTGCCACCAAAAGCATGCACTAGAATGAAGAGTATTTTAATTGAGATTAATTGGGCAAATTTTCGTAGTCGTCCCTTTAGTTTTACACTTATCTTAATTTCGTCTCTGTAGTTTGTTTTCCATTCCAAATTGGTAAAATTATTAACACCGTTAATGAAACTAACAGAAAAATATGATTAAAAAATTAAGTGTTCCAATTTTCAATCCAATTGAACCGGTGCGAAGATTTTATTTTTTTGATTATTTTATCTTAGATTGTCTTAATGAATTTTTGGCTCTAAGACCTTTCAACGAGCACCCGAAAATTTTTTATTTAGTTTCAGGACTCTCTTAGAATACTTATTAAAAGATCTTAGAGCCAAAAATCCATTATGGCCATTTAAGATAAATTGATCAGAAATATAAGATCTTCGCACCGATTCAAATAGATTAAAAATTGGAACACTTAATTTTTTAACTATATTTTTAAATATATAAACGGTGTAAGTGTTCCAATTTTCAATCCGTTTAAACGGATGTGAAAATCTTATTTTTCTAATCATTTTATTTTGAATGGTCATAATGGATTTTTGGCTCTAAAGCCATTCAATGAGCACCCTAAGAAAGTCCTGAAACTAAACAAGGAGTCTTTGGGTGCTCGTTGAAAGGCTTTAGAGCCAAAAATTCATTACGACCATCGAGGATAAAATGATCAAAAAAAAAATCTTTGCACCGGTTCAACCGGATTAAAAATTGGAGCACTTAATTTTTTAATCATATTTTTCCTTTCGTTTCATTAACGGTGTAAACGATTTTACCAATTTGAAACGTAAAACAAACTATGGGAACGAAATTGAGACAATTGAAACTAGAGAGATAAAATTGAGACAGCCGTAAAACTAGAGGGACGACTACGAAAATTTGCCCTATTTAAAAAGGATCTTAAAAGTAGCAATTGAGCAGAAAAAAACAATAGAAAGTTTTGTCAACTGATAAAAGAGCCGATGGTTTAAGCTTCCTTACCATGGAGGTGCATTCTCTGTAGAGAAATTCGAGGATGAAACAACCATCGACCAACATCATTTCTTCATCTAGTGTAACTTCTTCTGCGTAGTATTTCTTCGCATCATCTATCGATGCCTGCATTTCCGCTAAACAATTCTGCAACACCGTCAATGTCATCGTTGTCTGCATTGCTAATTCATGGTCCTCCATTCCTGCGGTCAGTCGAGAGAACAGGTAATTCGTGTAGCTCATTTTGACGTGTTGCAAGGGTGTTTGGAGGTGTTTGTCTCCTCGGTGAAGAGGGCCAATAGCAATGAGACGAGGAGTGTAGGCGCTTTGCTTCAGCTTGCGAAGCTCTTCGGGCACCCTGTAAATGCAAGCTGAAGAGAAGACTGATTTAGTTTTCTTGACACCATCGTAGATTTTTCCAGCGATAGTTGATGTAAGGTGATGGAGATCCTTCTCACGGTTATTCTGATCCCCTTGACTCATTTCAGCTGGGTGGATTTCGATTTCCGTTAGATCAATGAAATGCAAGAAGCAGTTGTGTTATACTTGGTGGTAGAGGTTTGGGTTTGAGGCTTTGAGCTATAGAGCCTCTCTATACATAGAAGGCTCACGTACAGTTTAATTGGTGCACTCATATATTTGCCCTCTTTTCAAAACTGTCCAGAACTTGCAATATTCTCATGTGGTATAGAGGACCGTGTTGTGCACGGCAATCGCCTCCGCTTCTGTCTCCCTCCGATGATCAGAAACGTTCACTTTGTAGAGCTCGTCTAGTCAAATTAGTGTACCAAAAAATCATATTGATCGGATATCATTTAGTGTCTCATCGGAACATTATTATCTTGAAAAGAATGGGTCGATCTAGTGTTTCGGATCCATTCTTTTTAAGATAATGTTTCAATGAGGCACTTAATGATATCTAATCAGGATGATTTTTTGTACACTTGTTGGAATCGACGAGTTCCGTGAAGTAAACGTTTCCAATCATCAGAACGAGACCGGAGCGAAGGTGATTGCACCACCCCTGTTCTTCTCATGTGCAGGAGTATTTATTATTCAGGGGTAGAGAGAGAGAGGAGCAAGAGTCGGATGCACGCGAGCTTGTGCCCAAAACAAGCATAAGGGTCTTTTGGCATAATAAGTCAAATAGCTTAATTTTTGTCATTATTTTAAAAAATTGCATTTGTTAGTTTTTTATCGATTTTTCAAAATTATTGCTTTTTCATGACAAGAGGAATCTAAAAGATAGTAATAAATTACGATTGAAATCCAATTTTTTTTTTAATAAAGACGAAAAAATTGGCTTATTTTTGTCTTTATTCAAAAAAATGAGTTTTGATCGTAATTTTTACTTTTTAGATTTCTCTTGTCATGAAGAATGAATAATCCTCAAAAAAAAATGACGAAAATTTAACTAATGTGAATTTTTTTAAAAAGGACAAAAAAAAAAAGCATTTGGCTTATTTTGCCAAAAAACCCATAAGCGTGCCTCTCGAATTTCTATCTATTAATTAATGATAAGTGAAGAATAAGATCCTATTCACATAAATGTTCTATCTTAATAAATGTTCAGAAGTACAAATTAAAAAATAATGGCAATAACTCATGAGTGCCACTTTGTTCACTCTAGCCTTGAATGAATGCGTCTTAACTTATGCGTCTTAACTTTACTCAACTTTACTTACATTCGGTACGGTGAACCATGTTACGTGCTTGAAAAAAATAGCCCAATTAGATAGCAGTAAGTACTTGACAAAATAGCAGTAGTTACATTTGGTACGGTGAACCATGTTACATTCTAACTTTATTTTGTGTAAATTGATTTGTTAGGAAATTTTAGAAAGTAGCTCAATTAGATAGCAGTAAGTACTTGACAAAATTTTAACTCTTGGGTGTAGAATTGGATAGAGCAAAATTGAAGGGTTTTTTTTTTCTCAAGTATTACTGGTATTTGATTTATGAATGAAAGTTTTGCTTAGTAACTAAATAAATTAATGCTCAGAAAATAAGTGACTTTGATTTATTTTTATTTTTTTTATAGGCAAAAAGTTTATTAAGAAAACTTAATAAATGGTACATCAAGTTGGGGAAGAGGCATGGAAAAAAAAAAAAAGCTGGGAGGAGGGGGAAGAGAATCCAACTCAGGGTTGGATTAAAAAAACCACCTAGTGGGCCGAAACCCAAACACCTTTGGGGCAAAGCCCGAAATCAAGCCAAGCTTGAAAACACCCTAAGGACCTCAACACGCTCAGATAAAACACATACAACACAAAACACCTAAATTGCCTAAAAAACCCGATATGCAACATACTCGCAACATATGTTAGCAAATACCCTCACTAAATGTGAAGATGAACAAAATTGCTCATAATTCAAGCATCTTTTGGTTCCAATCCATTTTTTTCAAATTTTTTGAAATTTACATATAGACCAGTTGTGAAGTTTGGAACGATTTCTTACAATTCTTAATTAAGAGAAATAAACCGCTCGTGAAGTTTGGAATGATTTCTAATGGATCCTAAAGAGAGAAAAGAAAGAGTGTGCAAAACATTTCTAGCTTCATCATTAGAGTCCTAATTTGGAGAGAGGAAGGAACCGCTAAATAAATTTTCTTGGTGAGACAGAGAAAATTATTCTTGGGGGAGAGAGAGAGAGAAGAAATACAATGATAAAGGTGTGGGTGAGCAAAATTGCTCAAGTAATTCATGTATCTTCAGATTCAGATCCTTTTATTTTGTTTCAAGTTTTCTAAATTTTACATCTTGACCGCTTGTCATAATTGGAATGAATTTAATTCTTACGATTCCTAAAGAGAAACAAACCGCTTCTCAAGTTTGGAATAGTTTCTAGCTATTCCTAAAGAGAAAGAAGAATGTTTCTTCATCGATTCCAAATTTGGAGAGGAATGAAAAATATGTCCTCTTCAAAACTTTTTTTCCATTTGCAATTTTTGCCTTGCTTTTCTTTCCCTAAAGGTGCAAGTGAACTCTCATAATCTATGCATCTTTCGATTCAAATCCTTTTCTCTTGTTTCAAGTTTTCTAAGATTTACATTTGAATCGATCGTCAAGTTTGGAATGATTTCTAACGATTCCTGAAGAGAAATAAACCGGTTGTCAAGTCTAGAATGTATTTCTAAAGAGAGGAAAGAAGAGAGGGAAAAAATACACTATTAGATTCCTAATCTGAAAAGACCTGAGGAAGGATAATTTTGTCTGGATTCCATAGCACCATTCACCAGAAATTCACCAGAAAATGGCTTAACTAATAAATGGCAACCAACTATTAAAACAGAACAGTTAAGAAAAAGTGCATATATGTGAGACAAACCACATATTCTGGCTGAAATAGTTACACAACGTAAAAGGCAAAGCCCCAAATGACTTTTCATCTTAGCTCTCCCTCACTCTTACTTAACATAAAGACCTTATACAACTGTTAGGGTGACAAAAGAAATTGAACAAGAAGAACCTCCAAACGAACAAGGCTGTTTCGATGGGGAAAAGCATATATTCTCTCCGTCCCTTTGTAAATGTCCCACTTTGTTACTCCAAGTTATTGAAAATATTATTATTACACATTTCACATCAACTTTTACCTCCACTTCCCCTACTTACCCTTTATGAAGACATCATTATTATACTTTTACTCACTAACTTTTTAAAATAGAATCTACTTTTATGGGCAAAATGGAAAATGTACCAACTTTTACCCACTAACTTTACAAAATGAACACTTATTAAAGAACATTCCAAAATAAAATACTAGACTTTAAAATGGGACGGAGGGAGTATTAAAGAAAAAGACGACTAAAATGTCACAATTGGGTAGTTCTAAAAATCATCGAAATGAAGAAACTGTACATGCATCACCAAGATAACATCTGTGATATTTGTGTCACTAAGCGCTTTCAGATGGTTTAGAGAAGTTCGCCTCCAATAATGTGTGCAACGGAGTTGCTTTAAGTCCTCACATTTTTGTTTGCGGACGACTTTTTTTATCTTTTTGGAAAAAGAAATCGATCATGCTTGGTGTCTTAAATTACTTCTTGATATTTATTGTGACTAAGGGCCGGGGTCAGAAAATAAATTTTGCTAAGTCTGAGTTGTTTGTAAATCCAAATATTTAGTTTTTTTTTAATCGGAAAAAAAAGATTCATTAAGTTATAACACGAATTATAGAGCTAATACGGTATTGAGTATACCAGTCTGACTATCTAAGACCTTCTTCTCCTAACCACATAAAGGAACTGATTTAGGCCCAGCAGACTGAGCCCAAACCAAAACGAAAAAAACACCTAACAGCTCAAGGTTGGTAAGAAATCAACACAAACCTAAAAACACCAAAATGGATAAAGCCCAATACCTAAAGCCCAAAAACCAATCCCAACCCCTAACCCTAGCCGCCCGCCACCAGTACCTCTGTCCACCGCCACCCCCACCCACACCGAAACAGACTATGGCACCCCCATTCCGACTTCCATCAACACCACCTCCACAAAGCATCCACAAACACAGCACGCCACCATTCGGCAACCAAAACCCAGTCCAGCATAGACATTCGGAGGCCCAAACTCCCACCCCCACCACCACCAGCCAGCCACCAAAGTCGAAACGGCAATGCATGCTCGCGCCCAACCACCAAATGAGACAGAGCACAAAGGACGATCCACTGGAAAGAGCAATTTTAATAAATATTTGAAATTGGCCGGTTATGCCTTGGTTGATTTTTTGGATTTGTTATGCCTTGGTTGGGTTTGGCCGGGTATGCCTTGGTTGATTTTTTGGATATTCTTTAGTTATGCCTTATTTGGGTTTTGTTATACTTGTAATGGATTTTAGTTATACTCATAATGGTCAAGTTATACCAAAAATTACGGTGTCCCCAAAATGATTGAGAACACCATAGTATCATCCACCTCTTAAAACATAACAATACGGGAACGACTTCGATGTCTCCGTTCATTTAGGAAACACCGTAATTTTTGACGTAACAAAATCATTATGAGCATAGCCAAAACTCATTACAAACATAACAAAACCATAACAATGCATAACTTGTTTGTTATGTCTTGGTTGGATTTGATTATGCCTTGGTTTTTTGATATTCATTGGTTATGCTTTATTTGGATTTTGTTATGCTTGTAATAAGTTTTAGTTATGCTCATAATGGTAAAATTATACCAAAAATTATGGTGTCTTCAAAATGTCCGAGGACACCATAGCATCGTCCTAACAATACCCCACCTGTCTTTTTTTCATTTCTGTTTTTTTTTAATTACCAAGGCTTTACCTATTTCTCGTTTTCAGTTTCTCAAGGGCAAACTCTTGGTGATTCCGTCTCCCATTCGTTTGCGGGGGATGATAAGAGTACAAAGTCACACAGGTGTATTGCGCACCTCACTTACACTCGAGCACTACTTTGCACGGTGCACTGAGATGGTTAAGACGGGTTAGCGGATGTGTGAGTTGTCACTAAGTGGTGTGGTGATGTGCCGGCTGTTATAGTTAGTGGTATGGTTAGGGGGTTTGTTGTATCCAGTTAGATCTTGTTGTATAAAAGTGAGTCGATGCAATCAGAATAGAATTAAGAGCGGAGATTTCTAAATTCTTCTTCACTGAAATTAAACTCGAGCCGAAAACTAGGGTCGCGATGTAAATGAAGGCGAAGTTCAACATCAAAGTCTACTCAGTGAAGAATTTTAAGCTTTTTCTAGATGGTATTCGAAAAGTAAGATTGTAATGTAGTTGAGGTGTATTATTCAATTGTCTGTTGGATGCATTTTCTTTCTTTTGCATCTAAAGCGCTTTGTGCCTAGATGCTTTTTCTCGATGTTCCCATTTCGAGCTATATAAAATATTTCGTTTGTTGAGAAAAAAAAAACTCGAGCCGAAAACTGATCAAGCTCAAGCTCATATTGTAAACAAGTCGAACTGAGCATTAACACGTCGAACCGAACTAGCAAGCTGCTCAGTTATTAACATCCCTCTCCTTTTTTTTCCTTTTCGTCAAACTAACGAGTGGTGTGGGGGCGCAGGACCACTGAACATTTTTTCTTGGTGAGACAAAGAGAAAATTATTCTTGGGGCAGCTGAGAGATCAAATAAAACTGTGAGAAACATAGTTCATTTGTATCTGTATTCACCAGGAACCACTGTTCGACTGAAGCAAAAATATTGTTCATTAGTTGGACGAAAACACTGGCTTTTGTGCTGCCTCTTTATATGTATATTGGAACGAAATGATAAAGGTGTGTATGAACAAAACTTCTCTCATAATTCATGCATCTTTTGATTCAAATCCTCTTCTTTTGTTTCAAGTTTCCTAAAATTTACATCTTTACAGCTCATCACATTCGGAATGATTTCTAACAATTCCTAAAGAGAAATGGGCTGCTCGCCTAGTCACTTATGTTGTCATCCCGGCCACTTTTTGGAGTTAAGTTTTCATCCGTAATTTTAAAGAAACCCAACTTTACCCTTATTGTGCTATATTACTTATTTTTTCCCTTCTACTAGGTGAGCGGCACGTGCCGGCACGAGGAGTCTCATGCCTGTTATTTGGACGAGGTGTTTTATGTGTGTTTGGCGTGGTAGAGTTTTAAAAGCTCAATTTGTTGTGCAAGGAGTCTTTATATATTTTACAACAGTTAAAAGTCTTTGCTAAGTTAATTACACGGACGAGAGTTGCTAGAGTTTTATGGCAAAGGCTATGAAGCAAAAGATTGCCCTATAGGTTTAGTGAAGTTAAGATGTAGAATAGTAGAGATAGCTGCGAATCATGTACGCCAAAAGATTTGCTGCAATGTCTACTATTTCAAAAGACATGACAAAAGGTTCCATCTATGGAGCTATTCTTTTTTCTGCTTGTTCTTCAGAGGTGTAACAGGTGCATCTTCTTCCATGGTGCTATCGTTTGTTGTTGATTCTGTTGTGCAGTCTGGTTTTGGTCCACGCTTCTTTGGGGTGTTTGGTTGCAGATTCTGGGTTGATGATTCTGCAAGTGGTTGCTGCTCAGAAGTTGGGTCGAAGATGGAATGGACATTGAATACACACTGGCTAATTGTTCCATAGGTGTACATGGATGCCCTCAGCATGATAGCACAATTTTTGGGAGTTGATAGCTTCTGGATCATCTCCACTGACAGATTACCCTGTGTGGTGTTTTATGTTAGTTATTTGTACTATATGTAATTTAGGTATGTTCATGTAAGAAGGGGAAAGTGTTGTATAACATACATCAGTTGTATTGTTGAGCATTTCTGCTGCAGTGATGTTATAGAGTTCTTCTGCCTTTTGTGCGAATATAGTTGCAGGAATGAGTCCAATCGCATCTTCAATTTCCACGTTAAATTTGATCCTGGGAAATAAAAGATAATGTAAGCATAATTAGGCAAGTATTTTCTGTGCATGTGTATTGGTTAAGTATTTTTTGTAAATAATATATGAGACAAGAAGAAGATGGTGTATGCAAGATCAGGAATAGCAACAGGACAATTTTTCTAGGGGTAATGTTCAGAAGGATGAGCTAAAAAGTGGAAACGTGCAGTGTAATAGGAATGTATAAACTTTTGGAGATATTGACTGTGGGTTAACTTAAAGAATTCACAAGATTTAGGGTAGGGAGAGGGGTGATGATGCTTTGGAGAAAATCTTTCTGTAGGGAGGGGGGTGATGATGCTTTGGAGAAAATCTTTCTTTGTCCTTTCCGTAAAGAAAAAAGGCTTCAGTGGCGATTATGTCCAGGAGGTGGGTTGTGGCAATTTTTTTTTGGGTGATGGTGGTTTGGTGGGTGGGGGATTGTGTCGAAAATTGATAAGGTATATGCAAAGAGGCAATGGAGAAGTTGACTCAACTGGAAGGTTTCTAATATATAATTGAGTGACTAAACAAGTTATCGTGTTGGTAAGAGGGCTAGCATCGGCAGCTGACCTGACAGTGAGCTTTGATAGCTCTTTTGTCTTGGTTTCAGAGTTTGAAGGTGAAAGAATTGTAAAGTTTTGGCTAACAGGGTCTAAAGCTAACACCACTTAGATTTTGACTAACCTTCCTGGAAATGCAGACAAAATTAAGAGTAGTAGTAGTACAATGCTAGGAAGCATTGGGTTGTAGTGAATGTGAGATCTAATCCATAGCCAGCAATACTATTTAGTGCGCCATTGGTTCAAAGGATCAATGGATTTGGATTATGATAGGATGAAAATAAAGAGGAGGCATTATGATAAGATGAAAATAAAAGCAATTAGGATTTTGGAAATACAGTGTGTAATGTGGCATTTAAGGTTCTATACATTGGACAAAATTATTTCGTGAGATGGGTTATCCATATGCGCGTGTGTGTGTCTTTCTCATTTTGTTGAACATGTAGAATGCTTACTTTTAAGCAATGCTAATCAGCAACAGTGATCATTGAAGAATAATGTTTAATAGTAGCTGAATATGCAAACTCAAAAGTCTATACTACTTGTAAGTTTTGACCTCTAAAAAATAGCTCTAGAATTTAAGAAGAAAGGAATAAAAGCAAACATACGATCATTCGATTTTGTCAACAAGAAAGACGTTGAGGGTTTGATATAGGAGGAAAAAGTATTTTTCAGCATGGCTGCAAAAACAGTTGTTCAATTGAGAGAGTACCAATCGGTCTACTCTTCATAGGCCTTCGGACTTGGCAAGTGAAGAAATGGGTTCCTTTTGTTAATAACACTTTTGTCAATACACATGAAGTCAAGAGATGCATATGATCATAGGCTGCTATAGCCGAGGAAAAATTATTAGGCAGTCCCAGTTCATGTTGCATGACAAAGAACAACAGCAGCAGCAGGCAAAAAAAAGTGGTGGACAATTCTTTAATGTTGAGGGGGTGGATATAGAGACACATGCACATAGATAAAGGGCTGTTGATTGGAAATCGTTAGCTTAGATAATGTGGTCATGGTTTTGTAGAGAGGGCAATGACCATTGGAAAAATCCCTTCTCTTTCTACTTGTAAGTCTCAATCTTTTGAGTTCAATTTCTAATAAGTACTGGACCTACTGGTACATCACGTCAATAGCGAGGAACCAGAATGCCAGATAAGAACAAACCTATCTATTTCACCATAGAGCAGGAGAAGGAGAAGACCATGCGCACAGAAGCATAGGAATATTTCGCCACAAAACAAGAAAACTTAATAGTTATTCAACCATAGAGATAAGCAATCATGGCAGACAGGAAACCCATCGAGAAAAGACAAGAACGCTAAAATTGCAACTCAACGGCCCAACTGACAGAATTATATACACAAGGAAACCAAACCCAACCAAAATTCGGAAACAATTTTTTCAAACCCAGATCATTTGCACAAAACGAATTCACACGAACAATAATTCCAAGCGACAAGAAACCGCACACATTAACCCTAATCATACCCAATAAACACATGCTTGTAAGCACCTACCACTGAAGTTCGCAAGAAAGAAGACAAGCGCCAAACTGGAAATAAAGAGTCGGCGATAAGAATAAGAAGAATCTACACCAACAAAACCCCACGCCCACAATCATCGCGCCAGACAACACGCAAAGAACACCAACAAGAAAACACGGAAAAGGAAAAAAAAACTGCAGAAAAAAATATGAATCGAACCTCACGCAACAAGCCCCAGCGGCCGGCAAGAGCAGGAATAGGAAACAGGAACGTGCAATCGCTGATCGGGACCAGAACCCCAATATCTCTTCAGAGGCCTCCAAGCAGCCACTCGGGGAAAAGAGCAAGAGAAAAAGAAAAAGGGTAAAAAAAAAGGCCCTAAATCTAAACGTGTACGTGGCAGCCGCACACGACGCCAACACATCAGGAGCTTAAAAGACCAACGTACCCCAGAGAGCATAAGCAGGAGCTCTCAAATCGAAGGGCCTAATTGGCAAAATTTGGCAAAAATTGGCAAGCCATCCAATTTGGCCTTAACGTTTTTAGTCTTTAAAGCTTTAGATATAGACAAAGAACTTTGAGACTAAAATATAAACTTGGAAGTCATTTCCATTATTTTTTTAGGGATATACACAAGAAACAAATTAACCCACCGTTATCCCCTTTCCATTCTTTCGTCCCCAACGAAGAACTACCTACAATAGAAGAGGGGAAAGAAGGAGAATGCAAAGCAGCCTTCCATTGCTGTGATCCAGGGTCCCAAACCCGGTAAGCCAACCGATCTTTCAAGATTGCGCCATGTACTCGTGAAGCTCAAGCATAATCCACCACCCCACATGAATCCGCCACCATCACCACCTTCATCAGAAACGGAAAAAAATGGCAAAGCAGGGCCGTCACCTCCCGTTGCAGCCAACAATTCTCAGCAGGCCGCTGTTGTAGCTTACAAGGGTTCAGTTGTTGCATGATTGAGAAAGTGAGAGAGTAGTAGCATGCTGTATATGATTCTCTCTGTGAAAGGTGTTGGAATTCACCCATGTGGGTGATGGTGATGGCTGTGGCCAAAGTCAAGAACAGATTTGCTTGAGCAGCCACTGATGACTTTTGGTAGCTATTGGAGATCTAGGATATCTCACCAATGGAAGAGCATTGAATGCTCTTGGACGTTTTCCCCTGGTTTCTCCCCATAAATACATGTGGATTGAGAGGTTGAGGTGTGAGTATAAAATCAGAGAATCAGGAATCAGAGAGTGTAGAGATGTGAGGGCTAGCTTCTCCTTCGGGAGGGAGTCGAGCTCCTCCAGTGAGAGAACAGAAAGAGAGATACACGAGTGATAGTGAGGCTATTGTATCGTGTGTGAGTGATTCTAATCCTCCTCTACAGATAATGAATCCTCTGCCCTCCGTGGATGTACCTGTTGTTTTAGGGAACCACGTATATCTCTATGTTGTGTGTGATTGGTGTTTGTGTTTGTGTGTGTGTTTTGTTCAAGATCCATACTCCGGGCACAACAAAAAGGTATTAACCTAAAGTATATGCTGTTGAGTTTGT
>BPLS01028112.1:0-11325 GCA_019656275.1 Rhododendron kiyosumense
ATTTTTGGCCCAAAATACAAAATTACAACAAGACATTATTTTTAACAAAAAGAAAGCTACAGCAACGAAAAAACTGCTAGCTCAGCCCCTACATTGAGAAACAGGAAAGGAAACACAAGGAGAACACCCACAACAGCAACAGCAAACAAACTTTGACCTACAAGACCACGCAAAACCCGGCAAAGCACAGCCATGCAGCGATAGAAAAACCGAACGAAGCCCTAGCACCGCATCAATGTAAAGAAGATCTAAAGTCTCCAAAGAAGCAACTTCCAACTTTAATTTCTGTTCTCTTTTTAAGTACTAATTAACTTGAGAACCATTGGCTAGAAAGGCGTAATGGGTTCAATTATCACCGATAAGACCCGGTTCTTGGCTTGATTATCCGGGGCTCTATGCCCATCTCCGGTTCAATTGTAACTTTTGATTTTAAAACTCAAAATTGTTAAATCTTTTGATCATGTGGCGACAATCACCATGGCAAACATAATATTTAGAACGATGTCGATCGCTTTGAGGGTTCGACAAACTTTCGATCAAACCTTGATCTTACGTACCAATAAAACACCATTAAGAATTAAAACGGCTTTTCATTGAAATATTTTCCTTTTGAGCATATGATTTCCCGTGTGGTTCTCATGAGAGCTACCTAGGTTATAAATGGGAGATGATTTCTAAAAAGAAGGAATATGGTGGGTTAGGAGTGAAGAATTTGATTACTCAAAATCTTGCTCTTTTGGCCAAGTGGTGGTGGAGGTTCTATAAGGACAATGATTCCCTTTGGGTGAAGGTTATTAAACGTAAATACAATATAGAGCAAGGCTGTTGGTTACCCCGTTTAAAAAATGGTAATCCGGCCATTTGTGAAAAATCTTCTCGTATGGAGAAATATTATTAGAGACCAATGATGGCATGCGATTGATAAGATAAACGGTTGTGTCGAATGCAAAATGCCAGAACTTGTGGGGAACAGATGCATGAGCTAATAGCACCAAACCAGTTTCAACAACATGTTACATGACAATGTCAGTGTTCGATTTTACCATTTTGCTCATGGGTATGAGGACAAGGTAAACGATGCACGATGCCACATTTTTCAAAGAAGGATCCTAGTTCATGGTATTCACCACCCCAATCTGTTTGAATTTGCTTAATTTTGGTGGAAAATTGGCGTTCAACCATAGCTTGGAATTGGAGAAAAATATCATAAACATCTGACTTGAGAGAAAAAGGAAAGAACCATAGAAACTTTGAATAATTGTCAAGAAAAATGACAAAGTAACGCTGACCATCCATTGAAAGCATTGAGGAGGGTCCCCATACATCACTAAAAATTAAATCAAATGGAGCAGAACTAACAAACTGAGTTAAAGCAAAGACAATCGACAAGATTTCCCTAATTGACAGGCATGGCATATGGATGACATTTTATTCTTTGAACATGGCAGATTATTGGCGGTGATGATTTGACAAAGAACACGAAGGTGAGGATGACCAAGACGACGATGCCAACAAGACGAGTCCCCATGTTCGAAGAGATGACCAGATGGAGACATGGAGACATGTGATGATGGAAATTTGTAGAGGCCCGACTCATTCTCCCCTCGAAGCAAAGTTTTCTTGGTGACCTGATCTTTGATAAGAAAGTGTGAGGAATAAAACTCAAAGAAGACACCATTGTCTTTGGTAAATTGATAAACAGAAATTAAGGACTTAGTGATGGAAGGAACATGCAAGACATTAAATAACTTGAAGGGAGAGGATGAAGAGGGAAGAGTAGTGGAACCGATATGGGAGATGGTGAGTTCGTTACCATTGCCCACACGAAGATTATCATTGCCACGGTAATCATCGTGTCAGAAGATGTAAAGATAGTAACAGAAGAGAATAAATCAGAATGCATAAATTCATGGCTAAGCAAGAGACTGTGAAGTTCGGGGAAGGAAATTTGGTTCGGTTGAGCGGCAAGGTGGGTCACAAGATCACGAAATTTGTTCTTGAATAATTGATGTTATAGGCTTGGCCTGTGGTGAATAGCCTTTCCTTGATGAGTCATTCGTCATTGGAGGGGTAGTCGTTATAGGCTCTACTTATGGTGAATATCACTCTATGACCTAAATAGTCAAATGATTAATTCTCACACCTGATATTTGGGTTCGTCACTTTCAATTCTAAAACTCAAAATTGTTAAGTCTTTGATTTGTGCCGACAATCACCTTGGCAAACATAATTTTTAGATCGATGTCACTTTGGGAGCTGCCCATCTCCATCTCAAAGTCATCTCTTGTTAAATGAATGTCGAATGCAACAACAACGCTTGCAATTCGGCTGACAAATTTTTGGGGAGCACAATTTCAACTGTTCGAATTGTTATTAATTCTTTCTATATCAGACTATGACAAAAGATGAAAAAAATACAAGGAGTACTATACTGTTGAAATAGAAACAAACAGAGCAAAGGTTCACAAGGTTAAAATTGAAAATGACGAAAGCGAAATACCTACTCAACTATGGACACAGGGGCGGAGCTAGAATTTTACCTTAGTAGTGGTGAACGGGCATACTAAAATAAATGGAAAGATGGACTATATATGATTGTGAATATTTGTCAACTTTAGATAAAAATCAAAGTAGCATATTACAAACTATAACAAATTATGTTTCTCATATGAAAGTATCACAGCCCTTTTTTTTCTTCTTTTTGATCGGCAAAAGCATCACAGCCCTTGGACATTGCTTGACACGCTGCGTCCTTCATTTAAGTTGTCGATTTCAGTAAATTACACTAAATTAAGTTGTCGATTCCAAACCGAGTTAGTATCAAGGATAAAATTCGAAGTTTGATTTTTCTTAATTTAAACCTCGTGTTTCGTAATACTCACGACATCGTGATTTTTCAAGAATTTGATGAAATAAGAATCCCAAGCAGTTAACTTATAATTCACAGATCGCCTTTGGAAAGTTTGCTGTGAATCTTGATCAGCCATTTCTGAGGATTGGAGGCACAAGCTTGTACGAGCACAGCGTACGAATTTTTGTGTGAATTGCGGTGGAAGGCCATGTTTTGATGAAGGAATCGATCGAATTGGCACGAAGAACAGATGGAGTGACATTTTTGCACCAATAAGTTTAATTTGTTGCAGAGTGATATGCAATGCTGACCCTATTAATTTATGGGCCAAGTACGATGGTTCCAGGGAGGCTGCATGCCCCCAATTAATGCAATGCTGACCCTATTAATTTATAGGCCAAGTACAAGGTCCAAGGGAGGCTGCGTGGCCCCAATTAATGCAATGCTGACCCTATTAATATATAAGGCCAAGTACCATGGTCCAAGCCTCCAAGGGAGGCTGCATGCCCCCAATTGATGCAAGAGAATAAATTTTTTACATTGATGGTATATAACCCACAATTTCCTCCAAATCATTAAAGTAACGCCACATCACCAAACAAGTACTAAACTTGCAAGAATTGGGCTCCCTTCCGGAAACCAAATAAGAACTTATTTTTTGTGTAATAAGAAGGCTTATTTCAGAAAATAAGAAGGTTGGTGCTTATTTTGAAAGAATTTGTATAGGTACCAACCAGCAGGGGAGGAAAATCGTACCGGCGGCCGTGTCGGTCGGTCTCCGGAGCCGGACGGCCGATCCGAGCCGTCCAAAAATTCTATAAAAAAAAAATGAGGGGGGCTTGTGCGAGAATCAACGGCATCCGAGATGTGTAGGGTGCTTGATCCAAGCACCCATTTTCCGTGTAGGGTGCTTGATCATATATACACGGAAAAGAGGTGCTCGGATCAAGCACCCTACACACCTCGGATGTCATTGATTCCCGCGAAGGCCCCCTCGGTTTTTTTTTTTAGAATTTTTGGATGGCTCAGATCGACCGTCCAATGGCCGGAGATGGCCCGGCGCAGCCGCGGGTACGATTTACCTCTGCCAGCACCCATTATCATAGCAACAATCTTATTTTTTGTATAAGGCAACTTCAAGCACAAAAATCATGTGTTTACGCAAATAATTTTTCTATCACTATGGATCTTGTTTGATAGATTTCATTGAGATCTTTAATACGATGCAAAAAAAATTTTTTTTTTCCATTTACATTATTTTTTAGTTTGAAAATGTGAGGAACTTTTTGTTTGAGTTTTGTGAAATGACCCTTCTTATTTTTGAATGAAAAGTGGCAAAATAAGTACTTATTTTTTAAGAAGATTTCCGGAACGGAGCCTTAGGCCTTTTTGTTGCTTTTGGTTACCGGGGTTAACTTTGTAAGAGTTAACTATTGGGGACAAAGTTTGAACAATTACATAAAAACTCCATCATTACATAAAGAACCCTTGTTCCAATTATCAGCCAACTTCAACTTTTTTCTTGCTCTATGCATGGAAACAAAATCAGTTGTCATCGAGTTTCCATTGCTCCATCAAGCAAGTATTTTATTCTTTTAGAATTTTTTCTTATTATTTCCTATACAATAACATACACTAGCGTTGTACTCTGTTCAATGTAAGGGACAAAAAAAATTACAATTGTGTTATTTTTGTTCTTGTGTATCGAATGGGTACAATGCTAGCTAGTAATATTTGTAAAATCAAGTATAAATAAACAATAATCACTCTATCCCTTATTTAGGGTCCAGTATTCCATTTTGGGCTGTTCTTTAATAAGTGTCTATTTTGTAAAGTTAGTAGATAAAAGTTGGTGCATTGTCTATTTTATCCCTAAAAGTAGATTCCATTTTGAAAAGTTATTGAGTAAAAGTATAATGATGATGGATAAATAAGAAAAATGGAGGAAAAAGTTGATGTGAAATGTATAATGATGATGTCTTTTTAATAAGTTGGAGTTACGAAGCATGACACTTAAAACAATGACGGATGGAGTATTTGATTCCCGATTACTCCAAATAGTCTCAAATCAGTTAACTTCATCATTATTGTATTGATATTTTGTTAGTGAATATTGATAATGTTAAATTTGTTTTTGCTAATGTCAAAATTAGTAGTGCATAGTAAAAGATTTGTTACAAATAGAAGAAAAATCAAGAGTCTAGAAAATAAGGATTAGAGGTTTGAAGGCTTTTTTGGTTCAAACACATTTGTATAGGATATTGATTGATTGATTAATTGAAGTGTATACACATAGTTCCATGCCTATGTTTAAAAATGGATTGGATATTCGAGAATTAACTTTATTTTTACTGCATTGCTCGTTCTTTATATAGGATTTGATGATAGAGGCAACATACACATCTTCGTTTTGATTTCTCTGGGATGAATTTTGATGACAACAAAGCTTGTTTTTAATTGAAATTGTTATGTGGATTATGAGATGTGACTCAATAACTCCTCCCTTTTAGAACTTTGGAATTGTATTTTTGTTATATTTGGGAGTAGAACCCAACGCATGATTTATGTTTAGCAGGGGTGCAAATCACATATATTTTCATATTGATAATACAAAAAAAATAAAATTATAAGTATATATTGCTACTTGCGAGATCTAAAGAAAAGATGATATTATGTATACGTGTGCAACCACGGTTTCATTTTATATTGAATTGTTAGTAATTTTTGCAATTGAATACTCAGTTTTAAAAAAACCTATTGAAGCACAATGGGCATACAAAAATTGAAGAGTCGGTGTGGAGACGAGTAGAATTCTTGATAATGAGAACAAGGGCCTTTATGTAATGATGGGATTTTTATGCAATTGTTCAAACTTTGCCTCCAAAAGTTAATTCTTTCAAAGTTAACCCCGGAAACCAAAAGCAACGAAAAGGTCTGCTTCTTGCCGGTTCAATACTTGTTTTTCTGATGTGGCGCTATTTTATTGATTTGGAGGAAATAAGAGATTTTACGTATAAGGAATTTATTCTCTTAATTCAATGCTGACCCTATTAATTTATAGGCCAAGTAGGATGGTCCAAGGGAGGCTGCATGCCCCCAATTAATGGTAAACTGATTTTGTAAATTTTTTTTCTTGAACGGGATTTTGTACTTGATGATCAAGATTTTATAACTTCGGTACGTGCAACGCAAACAATCAAGTGAATCTCAACCGTTGATTTCGAAAATTCCGATCGATAAGTTTTCCAGTAAAACTTGTGAGACGCAAGGCTTTTTGTATATCGGACAATGAAGTCCAACAATCACAAAAGGTATCGATTTGGTACCGGCAAGTGTACCATTTTTTCTATTGAAACGGTACGTACCGGTACTAGTGTATATTTCGGTACCGTTTTTAATTGACCGTAACATATATTTTATACTTCCTCCTTCCCATATTCTTGGTCCTGTTTACTATTTGGAAGTTTTAAAAAAATTGGCTATATCTTTTAATTTTTAATATTTTTAATATCAAATATGAATCTTACTTGATAGACCTCAAATAATTTTACTAAAATTTTTTTTGGAAATTGTTAAAAAATTATAGATTATGAGATATAGACAATGTTTTGCATGGTAATGTGCATATAAATTAAATTGGGTCTTTAGGCCTGCCCTCTCTAATACTCTTTGGCTTTGATTATTGGGTATGGTTCCACAGCAAAACATGTATAAGGGGGGCCACTGTTTATGTGATATTATGAGAGTAACCACTTTGTGCATATTGCCAAAGGTTAGGTTTGCCTCCAATCCTCCCCCGCCCATACCCCCAATGATTAGAGGCAACATGGGTTCTATCTGTCTATGAGATATAGATAATTGTTTGAGTCACTCAAAAAAGTGAAACAAGACCAAGAAGATGGGATAGATGGACCCCGTTTGATAACAGTGATAGATGGATAGGATTCGTAAGGAGATGGGATTATGATTGGGATTCGTAAGGAGTTGGGATTAGTAATGAGAAAGGATTGATAATTAGTATGTTTGTTTGGGATGGGATTATTAATATCATGTTTGTTTGAGATGGGATTAGATGATGAGATTGGATTGGATTGATAGAAGAAATTGGTAATGAGAAGTGATTGGGTTCGGACTATGAATACTAAGTCCCACGGGATATTGCTAATACCCCCTAATCCCCGGATTCGTTATCCCAACGGATTACGAATCCGAACCAATTTTGGAAACCAAACGCAGTATTGTTAATCCATTCAGCTTAATAATCCAATCCCAACTCCTAGGAGCTTTAACAAACGGGGTTAGTTTAAAGTATGTAAAAGAAAAATCCAAAAAACCTAAAAGTAGAGGTATAAATTAAATTATAGCTTCATTCGGATCCCTATGCACTCGCACTGTTTCGAAGAGCTACCGAAACGAATCTAGGCTCATCCAAAAAACCTGTTCTTCTTGAGAAAACACCCACTGTAGGACTTCTTAGGTAGTGTCCATGTGTCGGAGTTGTCTCCATGTATGACCTGTAAATTGCTACCATATCTCTTAGTATGACGTCTCATGTAGTGTTATTTATGTGGTACTCTAACTAAATCACTTATACGGTGACAAATTACCGAATAGGTACATTATTATTCATTTTTATTGGATGACGAAGAGATAATAAATGAGTGACCCACAAAATGTGGTGCCGATCTAGGTGGTAGTCCGAGAGTCCCCCATAATCCGCCTCATTGGGTGGTTGATTCGAAGAGAATATTCCATGTTTGTGGGTAAACGTCGCCACATCCTCCAGAGCCACACGATACTGCATTAGAAGGTAGGCCCAACTCTATATATGCTCTAGTATTGTGCAAGCTGACAGCTTTGTGTGGATCACATATTCGACAAGTTTTACAAAATGAACGATTTCGATCATTGTTGTGGGCCTGGGAGAGGTCCACAACGGTCCAAAATTGGACCGAACTGGAGGTTAAAAAAAACTGGACTGGATCGAATCTCAGACATCCATCAATGTGTTATTGGGCAATGCCACAGAAACAATAAATATCTCGGTGCAAACTTTTGTTTACATGCATTATTAACCACTCGAATTGAAAAGCAGATAGTAATATGGCGGATTGATATATTTCTATTAAAGGACCCAAAGAAGTAAAGCCTTGTATAAGAATAACACTTGGCGTAATTATTGCACTGAAATATTTTCTTTGAAATATCGTAGATATGAATAATGCAAAAAGTCCATGAAAGAAAGATTAGTATATATAGATTACGTAATGGGAAATGCCCCTCTTAAATTGTCAAGTTTCTTATTAAAACTTTTGTTGTCTATAAAAAAAATGCCCCTAATAAATTAAACGAGTGACAAATAATCATGTTATACAATAAAAAGTAGTTATCAGGCCCTTGATGATAATTAGTTGAAAAATTGATGATAACCCATTCTTAATAACATTAGGAAAAAAAAATTGTAATATTCGGGCCACATCAATTGTGAATTCAATTTCTCGATCTAATGGTGTCCTAGATAGATCTTCAGGAAAGACGTACGAAAACTCCAGAACCACAAGAATATCAGAAAGTTTTAATTCCTCTGCCGGAGTGGATAGAAGTTGTGACATAATTAGTTCAATGATCGATCTCTCATAAAATCAATTGGTCTTTTTTTACAGCAATCATGGAGAACGATATTGTGCTTCCAACAATCTCTTAGGCTGATATTGCTCCCGTGGTTCCAACTCATTTTTTTTTTTTTTTTAATAAGCGATTCCAACTCATTGACCTCTCAACTCTAATACTACAAGTTGTCCGATTAAGTTCCAACATCTCCCCAAAAATCAGTTGATGTTAACGGAGTACTCCACTTAATTCTTTTATGGTATTCGACATGCATCAACCATTGTACAATTTCTATAGCAATCATAGAGACATTATTGTGTCTCTGTCAATTGGCCATCAGTGTAAATTACTAGTAGTCAATAGGAGTTAGATAGTTGTCAATTTAGAAAGCATGATTTGGTAAAAAGTAGGGTAGAAACGTAACCTAGATT
The DNA here is from genome assembly GCA_019656275.1 of Rhododendron kiyosumense. Lineage (NCBI taxonomy): Eukaryota > Viridiplantae > Streptophyta > Magnoliopsida > Ericales > Ericaceae > Rhododendron > Rhododendron kiyosumense. The sequence goes on from BPLS01028112.1 coordinate 8,893, forward strand.
GTGATGAGGGTGTACTTCTGTTTTGTAGTTAGAGAGGATGAGAAAATGAGATTTTTTTTGGCTTCTTTCGGAGGTTCCCTAGCTTTCATTCTCGGCCATGGAAGCAAACCTTGAAAGCAACAAAATCAATGGGAACATAAACTAGTGGAAGGAGACCAGACAATGGGATTTGAATCATGTGATGAGTACGAAATCTTTTGTCTCCATTATCTTCTGGAAAGTTCTGATCATATGAGCTCTCCTTCGTTGTTACCCCACCAAAATCCAATGATAGGAAACCCAAGGTTGGCCGGTGGTTTTGATCAAGGAGTTGGGGTTTGTTCCTTCTTAAAATTCGAATTTTTAATGCACGAATTTTTTTAACATCTCCCTCACATTGATTAGGTAGCATTTGCAAACATAAAAACACTCAAAACAAATAAAATAAAATACACCAACTCGATCGAGTTTGGAATTTGGTGGATCTAATCAAAACTAGGGTGGCTATGTGGATGAAGACCAAACATGACCTCAAGTTATATGCGGTGGAGGATTTTAAGGAATACTTGGATGGAATTCATAAGTCTGAGATTTTAGTTTATTTTTTGTGGTGTTTCTCATCCCACTTTTTGCTTGATGTTTGTTTTTGTTTGTTCTTCTCCTTTTATTGAGAAATCTTGTTATTCCTTGATGTGCCCTTTCTAGCTTAATAAAATTTTGTTTGTCGAGAAAAAAAAAAAATGTCCATATCTTCATATACTTGAAAGGAAACTATTAACAATATATATTCAACTATCCAAAACCAAGAAATTCTCAAAATTTATAAGTCTTTAATTCAAAGCCCTTGAGACCTCATAAATTAACCATATATTATTCTCCGTGAATTCTTATACCCAATCTCGCTCCTTCCCCTTGACTTCTTAAAATTTAATGTCTCGGTGACTATTAGGGCCCGATTGAATGCGAGATGAATTTTGAGGTGTCCCTATTGCATTTTCTCATTAGATAGTTCTCCCTCTCTAACTTGTATGATAATTTTGAGGGAAAATTTCAAAATGGCACCTGAACTTTGTACCAAATGTCACAGAGACACCTAAACTTAAGTTTATTTCAATTAAACACCTGTACTAACAAAATCCTCAAATTAGACACATGAACTTAAGTTTATTTCAATTAAACACCTGTACTAACAAAATCCCCAAATTTAGGCTCCCGCCGTTATACTCCGTCCCAAAAATTGCTGATATAGCATCTCCAACCTGTTTAAGTTGCCTCATTGCACATGTTTCCAATATGAGACGATGCACCCAAGCGAAACCCATCATTAGAAGTATGCCGGGCAGAAAGAAGAACTGGGTTTGGGCAAAAAAACATGTGCAATGAGACAACTTAAACGGGTTGGAGATGCCATGTTAGCAATTTTTGGGACGGAGTATAATGGCGGGGGTCTAAATTTGGGGATTTTGTTAGTACAAGTGTTTAATTGAAATAAACTTAAGTTTAGGTGTCTAAATTTGGAGATTTTGTTAGTACATGTGTTTAATTGAAATAAACTTAAGCACAGGTGTCTCTGTGACATTTGGTGCAAAGTTCAGGTGTCATTTTAAAATTTTCCCTAATTTTGAGGTGTCCCTAATTTGATTTATTATTACACAGCGGAATGGAGAATGGAGTTTTTAAAGTGGAAAATGTCCAATTTGTAGGATAAGTATCTTGTACTGGTAAGTTACTGTTGGAAAATTTCCAAAATTTATGAATGATAAATTTTCAGCAGTTTTTTGCTGAAAAATGCCTCATAAATAGAGGCTAATGCTGGCATTTGCACCTGCTATTCATTCTAGCAGTTTTGTATATTGATTCTCCCCTATTCGATCAAGGCTGAGAAATCAATTTCCCTTATTCATTTTTTGGCTGTTACAGAGACTCCAAAGTTGTATATAATGGGCAGTCCATTCTTCATTCTGCACTAAAAAATTCACCAACTCTGAGAGCTTCGAAATTCAATCTTTGTGTGAAAAAGAGACAAGCAGTAGTTAGTTCGCCAAGGTGGTCAACGGTGGTATTCCGATGGCTTGCGGTTTAGCCGAGCCATCCCTGGGAGGAAGTCACTGACGCAACCTACAGCACCCACGGTAGGCGGCGAATCTTTCTTAAGGAAACTGTGGTATCACACAGAACTCGGTTTCAATCCAAAAATTTTGTTTGTATCTCGTTCTCTATAATCTGTTTATTGCTTATGTAATTTGCAATTTATTCAATCATGTAATTGTATTACTATCAATGGAATAGTTTTCTGAAATTTTAAGTGATTGCCATATTTTTCCCAACAGTTACATTGTCGTATAACACATAAAAGAGACAAATTCCAACCTTTTATTCTTCTCTTTACCTCAAGAAACACTAGCTGACACAAATTTCCAACCTTTTATTCTCTTCTTTAATTAGCTTAAGAAA